>RJWK010035854.1:0-22000 GCA_004363435.1 Platanista minor
CATTTAGGTTGCTTCCATGACCTGGCTATTATAAATAGTGCTGCAATGAACATTGGAGTACATGTGTCTTTTTGAATTATGGTTTTCTCTGGGTATATGCCCAGTAGTGGGATTGCTGGGTCGTATGGTAGTTCTATTTTTAGATTTTTAAGGAACCTCCATACTGTTCTCCATAGTGACTCTATCAATTTACATTCCCACCAACAGTGCAAGAGGGTTCCCTTTTCTCCACACCGTCTCCAGCGTTTGTTGTTTGTAGATTTTCTGATGATGCCCATTCTAACTGGTGTGAGGTGATACCTCATTGTAGTTTTGATTTGCATTTCTCTAACAATTAGTGATGTTGAGCAGCTTTTCATGTGCTTCTTGGCCATCTGTATGTCTTCTTTGGAGAAATGTCTATTTAGGTCTTCTGCCCATTTTTTGATTGGGTTGTTTGTTTTTTTAATATTGAGCTGCATGAGCTGTTTATACATTTTGGAGATTAATCCTTTGTTTGTTGATTTGTTAGCAAATATTTTCTCCCATTCTGAGGGTTGTCTTCTCGTCATTTGCAGTTTCCTTTGCTTTGCAAAAGCTTTTAAGTTTCATTAGGTCCCATTTGTTTACTTTTGTTTTTATTTGCTGGACCCCCTTTTCTCCAAAGTTCAAAGGGTGGAAAGATATTTAAGTGGAATGAGGTCATACCTGACCATAGGACCCCAGTATGTCAGAGGTGATGTGTCTCTTAGTGTGAAGGAACAGCATCTCAGACAGGTAGCCACTGGCGACATCCAGCCCCCACAGAAATGCTCTGTTTGGTCTTCCCATGGCTAAAACAATTGTCAAATTGTGATAACCCATTGCCTGTATTTAAAAACTGGGACTTTTTTCACATAAAACTCCAGATTTCTATTTTCTTTTGAAAAATTGGAAGATCTAGCAGCATTTGGCCTGAATTCCCACTCATATGTTTCCAGTCTGGTCCTGCAGGCATTGGAGTTTATAACCTTATAGGAATAAGTATATATTGTATAGTTATTATTTATTTACTACATTATTATGCATTAAGGGAGCAAGTCATTTATTAAAATAATTCTTGTTTTTTTTCCTAGAGAATTCCCAATTCATTTATCTTTCCAGCATTTCGTGGACTTCCGGGTACAAGAAATTCTGAGAGCAGGAGGGAGAACATTCCAAAAAAAAGTTTTCCAACTTCTTCTAGCCTTCCAGAACCTCAGACACTGTGGCCATGGCCCTGACATTTCTTTGGGAAAGCTCTTCACTTCGTTTCTCTTAGGAAGATAGTTCCAGATCAGAGAATGTGCCTACAAATCTCAGAGCAGGGAAACTTGGGCCAGATCTTGGAGTTCTGGGCTCAGATCTACCCCCTAACCTCCCAGGACTGGGTGGGCAAGTCTGATAACCTTCAGGCCTCAGGTGGGAAAATGAGGCCACGATGAGAGTTCTGGATCTTCTAAGTGTGACGGGAAGCTGTTGAGGGTTTCAAGCACACAAAGACATTAGCGGGTTGAGGTTTGAAATGATCCCTTTGGTGGCTGCACAGAGAACAGATTATGTGGGTGGAGAGGGTGGGAAAAGTAGGAGAGAGACCAGTCTGTCCGTCACTGAAGTCGCCCAGGCTTAGGGATGGTGGTAGTGTATTAGTTAGTGACCAGTGGAGATCAGAGTCTGATATGGTTCTTATCAACCAGCCTGCATTCCTTCTGGAGGCTCTAGGATGGAATCCATTTTCTTCTCATTTCCAGCTCTTAGAGGCCACCTGCATTCCTTGGCTCCTGACCCCTTCCTCCATTTTCAAAGTCAGCAAGGAAGCATCTTTACCTCTCTCTTGGACTCCAACCCTCTTGCCTCCCTCTTCTAAGGACCCTTGTAATTGCATGGAGTCCACAGGGGTGACCCAGGGTAATCTCTCATCTCAAGATCCTAACTTCATCACACCTGCAAAGATCCTTTGGCCACGTGGTGTAACATATTCATAGGTTCCAGGGCATAGACCACCTTGGGGGACAATTATTCTGCCCACGACAGATGGAAACAATGAAGATGGAAAGGATGGATATTGTATATATTTCAGAGGTCTATCTTCAGTGTGCTACAGATTCCAGGCACTTTTCCAGGGTGTCTCTTCCAAAAGCTCTGAGCATTTCTCACACAGTGGGACCCCAATGGAGAATAACTCTCTTTTAAAAGTGAGAGGAGCAGTCACTCAGTGGCAAGCAAACAGGGGAAAAGTGAAATTTTATATACACACACATATATATATATGTGTATATATATATGAATGTATATGTGTGTATATTATGTACACATGTTACACATATATACATTTGAATGCTTATGTTATATCTACACATATATGTGTGCATATATATGCATTATTGTAGTATCATATTAATATTATATTACATCATATCATATTATATTATTGTATTGAATGCTTGAATGTTGGCTCCAACACTGATTATCTGAGGGCTCTTGGACAAGTCACTCATCTCCCTCTGAGCCTCAGCCTTCTGGCTTCTCAAATAACACCCACAATAACAGTCCTACTATTCCTAGGGTTCTCTGTGGAGAAATGGGATCTTGAACCCAGAAAACTTGCTATAGAGCATAAGATTAGATGAAGCTAAGAATGAATGACTGAAGAATTATCTCTGAATTTGAAATTTAAATCATCCCTGTTTCTGCTCCATCCGGCTCCCCTGTCCTGGTTCCTCCCTGTAGAAAGATTCAATTCATGTAGGTTTAATTTTGCTGATGGCTGTGAGGGTCAGGAGATCAAAGAGCCCTGGGAGGTTAAATGGATTATTTAATTTCATAAAGGAAGTGATCAAAAGAATTGAAAGATGAAAAGAATCAAAAGGAAGCGTGGCAGTCCAGGGTATTCCCTGTGCTAGGGAACTATTGTTCTCTCACTCACCAATGCTAATAGAGCCCCTACTCCATGTGTCCGGCCCTGGGCTAAGTGCCTTACAGGCATTCTCATCCCATGTAATTCTCACACGAACCGCATGGAGTTGCCCCACTGTGATCCCTTTCACAGAGGACACCAACTCTTAGAGAGGTTTAACCACTTACCTGAGATAATGTCACGAGTTTGTGATAGAACACATAGGTCTGTGTGATTACAGCCCTTGCTTTTAATCACTTTGTAACCTCCCTCTGCCTTACACTCATGTCTTAGATATGAGTGTAAGGATGGATAGCTAGCTAGCTAGCTAGAAGATAGATAGATAGATAGATATTTTCAAGCTAGCTACCAACATGATTAACATGATATTTTTTTCAGGTTTAGGTCTTACTGCAATCATTTATAATAAAAACAAAATAGGTCAGTTTCTTTATTCCACTGAAGGGAAACTGAGGCCCAGATGGGAAGTACCTAGTCCAAGGATACAGAAGAGCTAAGAGGAGAGACTTGGGCGTCAGACAGACCTGTGTTCACATCCCAATTCTCTCATTTACTTGCTGCATGTCCTTATGAGGTTTTTTTAAACTCTTTTATTAAGGGTTACAGTTTGCTCTTCTGTCAAATGAGGATAATAATACTGCCCATACATTTTTGTGAAGGTTTAATTCAACATTAAAAGTGCCCATCATGTAGGAAATGGTGGCCCTTAGTGACACAACTAAATCTGGAGTCCAGGAATCATCTCCCAGCCTGATGTGTATCCCAGCAAGACATTCAAGTCTCTTTGGAATTATTGGTCATATTTGTATACATGATGACATATAGTAATGCACAGAATGTTCCATAAGTCTAAGCAGTGTGATTTCTGAGGCAGATTATATATACTAACCACATTCTCTTAGACCTTCCATCACCTTACCCAATTTCTTCTTACTTTAACAGATAAAGCATGGACCACCCTTGGCAACCCCAAGTCTACTGATAGCATCGTTCAAGTTAGGGTAGAGTCTGTAGTTACAAGTTTTATTTATAGAGTAAAAGTCCTACTTCGGTCATTTCACATGCTGAAGGAAATTGGCTATATTTGGTGTGTCCATGATACTGGCAAATGTTAATGTCTTTATTTATAAAGTTTTCAGAAAAAAAAGCACCCCTCATGTTTGAATGTTTTATTCTTCATATTAAGCTCTTTAAACTTCCCAGCAGTTCTTGTTTCATTTAAAAAATCTTAAATTTGAAACATAAACTTCGTGACAGCGTGAGTCCCTTTAAAGGTTATATATGCCCTGCCAGCAGAGAAATAAGGCCAGTTGAGTGTTCTAACCACAGGATGGTAAAAGTCATGGTCAGGTGAGAAGACTCAATTAGAGTGAGAACGAGGCTGTGTAAATTTCAGGACTCAAATGGCAAAATATGAAGACAGGGCTGAATTTAAATCACATTGCCTGATGTGATTGTATTTCATTGCCTGATTGGCAAGACAGCTCTAAATGGGGTATTAAACTGGGTTAAAAAAGCAGTTTTCTTCCTATTTAAAACAATACACAGGGAGAAAAACAAATAGATCCAGGGAAGGGTAACAACAAATTTGAGGATTTATATGAGTATTTGAGAAAAGACAGAGACCCTGAGGGGGGGGAAAATGTATCTGAAGTCAGAATTCTGGAAGGGGAGACTTTGAGTCTCCTCCTGCATCAGATGAAAGCAGGCACGTGACTGCTTGGCTGGGTCCCGGCTGGCCGGGGGCAGTCAGCTCCGTGATGCGCTGCGAATCTGTGCGGTGCTTTACATCAGCTGCAGATCTGATGTTTATAAGCAAACAACAGCTTTAGAATCTTAAAATAGACACCAAGAGTGTGTCCATGGTTCCCAGCCAGTCTGACAGTGGAGCTAACAGGCAGAGGAGATTGATGGATAAGGGAGCAGCCTCTGGAATCCCCTGCATTCCAATCCCAGCTGGGGCAAATAGTAAACCTCGCTGAGACTCAGTTTTGTCGTCTGTAAAATGGGGAGGGGGTATGAATTGGGCCTAATTTGCTGGGTTGTTCTTAGGATTAAATTATATCAGCTAGTTAAGGCATTGAGCATACTGCCTGGTTCATAGGAAACACCCCAATACTGTTGGTTATTATTATCATATTATTATTATTCAATACAGGAAAGAGTTGGTGGCTGTGAAAAGAAGAAAAACTACTGAAATGGTTTCATCACCAAACTTCACTCCTTCCTGACCACGCCTATCATTCTTTCCATCCAAACTATACTCCCAGGGCTAGCTCACCTCTCTCTTGGTCTTATCCCAACTCTGATCATACCTACAGTAAATTAAGAGAACAGGTCTTAGTGTAGCAGCAGGACTGCTGGATTTGAAGGCTGAAAGCCTGCGTCCAAAACGGTTACTGCTACTTAGAAACTCTGAGGGCACCAGGAAGTTACTGTGCCTCCTTGAGCCTCAGTCTCCTCATCTATAAAGTGGGATAATTAACACTATCCTGCCTGCCTTGAAAGCCCATTGGGTGGATCAACTAACTCAGATCATGTGAAAGTGCCCTTACAGAACATTGAGTAGAGTTTCCTGCAGAATGGATGTCTGTATATGTATAACTGAACCACTTTACTGTACACCCAAAACTAACACAACAGTGTAAGTCAACTATACCCAAATATAAAATAAAAAGTAAATTTACTTTAAAAACTGCCCTTAGAAGACAGGGCACTGTCACAGTGGTAGTATTACAATTGCCTCAGAGCCCTGCTTTGACCAGATCTCCCATTTAGACACACCTTTAAAGCAAAACTACTCTCATAATGCTTCTAACCTAGCCCTCCCTCTGCAAACTACCCATTCTGTTCTTTAGAGAAAAAGGGAAAAGGGGAAAACAAGGCAGGCATCCCAAAACAGTGGAGGAGCTAAGCCAGAATAACAATGACAGCACATCTGCCTGTGGTCTCCATCCCCAGAGCAGACATCCCCAAATCTAAACATCACTCCCTCTCACTGAGCCTACATAGAGCTTCAGGATCCTTCTTAACCCAGTGCTCCAAGTAACCACCACTGTTTATTTCGCTACTTCCCACACCATCAAATGGAGGACCTCATTTAAAGATAGCAAAAATGAAAATAAATGGGGTAAAATTCTGAACTATGGAGTCAGACTTGGATTCTAATCCCAACTGTAGCACTTACTAGAATCACTCTGCACCCCATTTCCTTATTTATAAAATGGTCATAGGTATGTCTGTTTGGTAGGAGAGCTGTAATATTTCAACCAGAAAACATCTGCCAAATAGTAAAAACACAGTCATTATTATTATTATTATTATTATTATTATTATTTATTTATTTATTTTTGGTACGCGGGCCCCTCACTGTTGTGGCCTCTCCCGTTGCGGAGCACAGGCTCCGGACGCGCAGGCTCAGCGGCCATGGCTCAGGGGCCCACACAGTCATTATTAACTACTATTATTATCATTAATAATTTGCTTCCTCTTATTTGATGTTCTCTGTAAGGTTAGCTTCTCCCCTTTCTCCTTCCAAAACAAATGAATAAGCAAAAAAACACTCAGAATCACTTAGAAGAATCATGGGTTTTAAAGAGACAGACTTAGGATTGAATAGCATTACTGCTATTACTAATTGTACAATCTTAAGAAAGTTGTTCCAAACCTTTATATAAAAGAAGGAAAACCTTGCAGGATATGGGAAGGATTAAATGGGATACTATACATAAAGTACTCAGCCCTCAGTGGGCTCCGCTGATCAACATTTCAGATATTATTTGGAAAAGAATGAATGAATATCCAGCATAATAGGATCAGCTCAAATCCATTGGAAACATTACAGAGGAAACATTTTCCTGAGAAGGTTAAAATGAAATCAAATGTCTGAGGTAGATTAAACTTTTTTTCTCTCTCTCTTTCTCCGCGTGTCAGATTTGTTTCCAAAGGATTTCATCTGCATAATGGAATTTGCTGATTTTGAATAGATGGTGCAGTGTGCACAGGAGCTTTCTTTAAAGGATAAAGAACTGAAGGTTATTTATATGTCATTTGTAAGACTGCCTCCTCTGATTTCTCAGTTTTTTAGCACCCACAGAATCCCACACTGCAGTCACCCATGTTTTCCCTTTCCATCTGAACATAATATGCTCTGTAATCTGAAGTTTCTGGGAACTAAAGGGAATGCTGTATGCTCTACACCCATTCTTGGAGATTCCCAATGCCCATTCACCTAATAAAGGCAATGAAAAGTTCTGCAATTTAGAAAATATGTATGTTTAACACAGTACTCTTCCAATGTATCTGACTACAGAAAACTTTTTTTTTTCAGGTTAATGCTTTCTTAACATCCCACATAATTACTATTTGAAAAAAAATGCTATTGTGTTGAATTCCCCAAAATGACCAATAAAGGGAGAATTAAAATCTGAACATTCACTGTGGTTGTCAGGAAGTGCTAACAGAAAACACAAAATGAAGTGTTAACCAGAGACTGTATTACCTTCTGTTGTGAGGTGAATTATGTCCTGGAAAGATAAGTTGAAGCCCTAAATCCCAGTACCTGTGAATGTGACCTTATTTGGAAACAGGGTCAAGTTAAGATGAGGTCATACTGGATTAGGGTGGACCCTAAATCCAGTGACTGATGTCCTTGTGAAGAGAGAGAGATTTGGAGACACAGAGAGCAGACACAGGAAAGGGAGCTATGTGGAAATGGAAGCAGAGATCAGAGATACGCTGCCATAAGCCAAGGAACACCACGGATTGCCAGCCACCACCCAAAGCTGGAAGAGGCCAGGAAAAACTTACCCCAGAGGCTTCTGAGGGAGCATGGGGCACTGCCAACAACTTTATTTCAGATTTCTGTTCTCCAGAACTTTGCGAGAATAAATTTCTATTGTGTCAAGCCACCTAGTTGGTGGAATTTAGTTACGGCAGTCCTGGGAATCTAGTCTATTTGGCGGCTAGATTTTTCTTCTCCATTACTGGTTGCTCCTTTCCTAACCATTAAATGTTGGAGTACGCCAGGTGGAAGGCCTTGAACCCTTTTCTTAACTCTATTATAGCATAGATGTTACATGAAGGTTAGAGCCAGGACCCTGGCTTTGTGTAATATCATCTATGTGCTGATGAATCCACATTGCATATTTAAGATGTACTTAGTGTGCCCCAAATGGAACCTTAGATTCCAACCTTTAAAAAAAATTTTTTTTTACAAAAGCTCTGTTCCTCACCTTGAACCCTCCATCTCAGGAATGAGCACTTCATTCCTCCTCCCAACACCCGTTCCTCAGGTCAAAAGCCTAGGAATCACCCTTGAGTCCTCTCATTTCCCCAACACCCACTACCAATCCTGTAGCAAATCCTGTTGAGTCCGCCTTTAAAACACATCCAGAAGGTAGTCACTTTCACCACCTCCCTCCCTCACACACCTCGCCACCATCATCTAGCTTACGTGACTGTACTGCAGCAGGTGTCATCCTGGCCTCTCTGCTTCTGTTCTCAGCCTTGACTGTCTAGTCTTGAAACAGGAGCCAGAATCTTCACAGCAAATTATAAATCTAGTCATGCCCTTCTCATGTGAAGGATCCCCCCCAAAGGCTTCACATCCCCGTAGAAGAAAGTCCTAAGTTGTCACCATGGCCCACAGGTTCAGTCCCTGGCTGTCACTCTGACCTCATTTCCTCCCACTGTTGCCTTCCGTCTGCTCCAGCTGCACTGGCCCTCTTGGGGCTCTCTAATGAGCAAGCAGATTTGCACCTTGGGGTCTTCATTTGCTGTGTCCTCACCCTGGAGCACATGATATCCACATGCATATTCCCTTGCTTCAATCAAGTTTCTCACAAAGCCCCCTCTTCCTAAAGTCCTTCCCTTACCACCCTGTTGAAAATGTAACCTCCGCCATCATGCCCTGATCTGCTATAGAACATCACATGGGGTGTGTGTGTGTGTGTGTGTGTGTGTGTGTGTGTGTGCGTGTGTGTGTCCCATTAGATTGTGCTCAAGTGGAGAAGGAGATTTTGACTGTCTTATCCACTGCTGTGTTCTCAGCACCTAGAAGAGTACCTAGTACACTGTAGGGGCTCAAAAATATTTATTGAATCAATTAATTAATTCTTTCCAGAAGGTCGGGCTGCACAGAAAAAATTTACCACTCTCAAAAATACCTAAAATTAAAAAAAAAAAAAAAGCTCTCAATAAAAGCTGAAAACAAGGCAGCTCAGTGACAATGATTTTCGGGCAAACAGAAATGAAGTCTTCTTGGACTGTCAGAGCTCTCTCTCTGGGTTTGTGGAAAAACAGTTTCTAAAAGCACTCCCTACATAAATCATTTGAATCTTCTTTGCCTTATTTTTCACCTCTAAATTGTAGATAAAATTATTTTAAAGTCCATAGGGCAATGTTTCTAAATTGGTATACAAGTATCACATATTTGGAGAAATTGTTTAGAAGTTTTATGTTTCATAGTCCAAAACAGGTTTTCGCATGAAACTGTTACAACAACCTTGTAATAATGATAACCTTAATTAAGAGTTTGCTGAAAGCTGGTGACTTTTCAAACATTCTCTTAGTTAAACCTCCAATATTCCCAGCAGGAAGGTATTATCATGAACCCCATTTTCCAGATTGGGAAACTGAGACTGGGAGAGATTAAGTAACTTCTCAAGGGCTTATGGCTATTAAGTGGGAAGTGGGCATTCCGACCCAGACACTTTTATTTTACAGCCTATTCTCTTGACCAAAACATTGTCTTTCATGACCTCAACCAGCAAGGCAAAGTTACATAATCAATATGGGATATTATTACTTCCCTTTTATAGAAAAATAAACCTTAGGCTCACAGAAAGGAAAGGGGTCACCCAAGGTCACAGAGCAAAAGTTAGCCTTCACCCAGGTCTCCAGATCATATTTCAAGAACATTTTTAGTAATAAAAGGTACCCTATGAATAGTGTCCATATAATGGGGACAGCTATTCATAGGATACCTATTCATAAGGTACTCAAATGCAGAAGACGTTTGAGCAGCAGATGGGGACAAGGGTTATGTGCATATCAGAGCTGAGTCCCAGAAAGGGAAATTGACTTGTCCAAGGTCACACAGAGAGTCAGCTCTTGAACTTGCCTCTCAGGGCCAATATACTTTTCCCTATGTCACCTAGAGGCCTTCAGTATATGATATAAGCCATCAGGCCACATGTGTACAATGCCTAAAACCAGTACAAATGTTGGGAGAAACTGTGTTGTGCATGTTTATGTATATTTATGAATACAGTGAAGGTGAGTGGAGGGTTTTTGTAGCTTGATTTTTAAAAAATTATTTGGGGACTATTTTGGTAACATCTTTTGGAGATTAAGTCCAATTAGGAAACAGATGGCACTGAAATATTGTCAAACATATCGGATCAGTAGCAAATCACTGACTTAATTATGTAAATAATTAAAATGTATATTTACACCTGATTGTGCAAGTGAGGGTGAAAATATTGATTTCAGGGTTGGTTATGAGTGCTGGCAAAGAATCAAGTCAAAAGTAAGTCACGTCCAAGGTACAGCTTCAAGACCTCTTCCACATCTGGCCCTGGAAGGGCATTTGGGAGGCAGAAGCAAGAACACAATGACAAGGAAAAAAAGCCCTCTGATGGGCTTCCCTGGTGGCGCAGTGGTTGAGAGTCCGCCTGCAGATGCAGGGGACACGGGTTTGTGTCCCGATCCGGGAAGATCCCACATGCCGCGGAGCGGCTGGGCCCGTGAGCCATGGCCGCTGAGCCTGCGCGTCCGGAGCCTGTGCTCCGCAATGGGGAGGCCACAACAGTGAGAGGCCCGCATACTGAAAAAAAAAAAAAAAGTCCTCTGAGCATCCTGGGATTGTGAGGCTGGGCTTGGTGAAGCGGCCTCAATAAGAGAAGACACAAGGACTTCATTTCTATGGCTCTAATCCTACCTTTCTCCTCCCAAGAGTGTTTTAAGTCTTTTCATTGCTCACAGACTCACGTTCCCTATTCCAAACCCACAACAGACTCACCTACCATTATAGCTTTACTTTCATTTATCCACTTTTACCAAAAGAGCAACTCATTTCATCATAATAATTAGGAGAACAGATTTGAGGAATGACCTGTGTTCTAGCCTTGGCTTTGTCACCTGGCTCAGTTTTAATATCTGTAAAATGGGAATAATAACAGCTCAAAAAATGTATCAAGTGTTTCCTATGAGCCTTGTTTTGTGCCATGCACTCTATATTCATAACATTATTTGCTGCTCACAACATCTCTATGTAATTGTCTCCATTTTGTAAAGAGGGAAACTTAAGGTTAGCAAAAAGTAAGCAACTTGCCAGTATTAGTTCAGAGGAGGTTTGCCTGTGTGTAATGCAAAACCTAAAGTAACAGTGACTTAAATATGAAAGAAGCTTGTTTCCCTTTTGCACATCTAAGCAGCCCAGAGCATCCTTCATGGCCTTGTGATCATAAGGTCTAACTCTTTCTATTTGGTCCTCCAAACACCATCAACACACAGCTTCCACCTCAGAATCCAAAATGGCTACTTCAGCTCCAGCCATCAGTTCATACACTCCAGGAAGAAGCAAAAGGCAGGAGAATGGCATGCCCTTCACCTTAAGGACAAATCTCAGAAGGTGGGTGTACTGCCTCAGCTCTCTTCCCATTGGCAAACACTTGCTCACATGGCCACACCTAACATCAGAGGATGTTGGGAAATGTAGTCTTTATTCTGGGGAAGTATGTGTCCAGCTTTGGGAGCCAGGCTCCAAGATGGCCTCCAAAGATCTTCACCTCCTGATATTTATGGTCTTGTGCAGTCTTCTCCTACACTGAGTCGGGATCCATATGTGTGACCAATAGAATACAAAATAAGTAATGGTGTGTGGCTTCCAAGACTAGGGAATAAGCAGCATTGCAGTTTCCACCTTGGTCTCTTAAATTACGTACTTTAGAAAAAGCTCACCACCATGCCATCAAGACGCTCCAGTGGCCCTGGGGACATGTCCACATGTAGAGGAACTAAACCTCAACCTGTCAGCCACGTGAGTGTGCTAACGTAAAAGCATCAGGCATGCAGAGAGAGTAGACCTTCAGATGACCAGAGCGCCAATGGATATGATAGACCCAGAGCCAGAAACACACCACCAAGCTGCTTCAAATTCCTGGTGCAACGGAAACCATGAAAACTAATTAGTAATTGTTGATGTTTTAAGCCACTAAGTTTTGGGGTGATTCATTACACAGTGATAACTAAGTAATTCAGTTAACACTTGGGAGTTTCATTATGGAAGAAGAAGGAGAGAACAGATATACCAGGAGGCAATTCGCCATCTCTTTCCTACTGCACACACTTAAATGTAATAAGGGCAAGATACAAACCCACATCTGACTTAGGAGCCTGTATTTTTTTTAACATCTTTATTGGAGTATAACTGCTTTACAATCGTGTGTTAGTCTCTGCTGTATGACAAAGTGAATCAGCTATATGTATACATATATCTCCATATCCCTTCCCTCTTGTGTCTCCCTCCCACGCTGCCTATCCCACCCCTCTACGTGGTCACAAAGCACCGAGCTGATCTCCCTGTGCTATGTGGCTGCTTCCCACTAGCTATCTATTTTACATTTGGTAGTGTATATATATATGTCCATACCACTCTCTCACTTCATCCCAGCTTACCCTTCCCCATCTCCATGTCCTTAAGTCCATTCTCTACATCTGCATCTTTATTCCTGTCCTGACCCAAGTTCTTCAGAACCATTTTTTTTTTTTAGATTCCATATTTTGTGTTAGCATATGGTATTTGTTTTTCTCTTTCTGACTTACTTCACTCTGTATGACAGTCTCTAGGTCCATCCACCTCACTACAAATGACTCAATTTCATTTCTTTATATGGCTGAGTAATATTCCATTGTATATATGTGCCACACCTTTATTCGTTCATCTCTCGATGGACACTTAGGTTGCTTCTATGTCCTGGCTATTGTAAATAGAGCTGTAATGAGCATTGTGGCACATGACTGTTTTTGAATTATGGTTTTCTCAGGGTATATGCCCACTAGTGGGATTGCTGGGTTATATGGTGGTTCTATTTTTAGTTTTTTAAGGAACCTCCATACTGTTCTCCATAGTGGCTGTACCAGTTCACATTCCCACCAGCAGTGCAAGAGGGGTCCTTTTCCTCCACACCCTCTCCAGCATTTATTGTTTGTAGATTTTTTGATGATGGCCATTCTGACCAGTGTGAGGTGATACCTCACTGTAGTTTGGATTTGCATTTCTCTAATGATTAATGATGTTGAGCATCTTTTCATGTGTTTGTTGGCAATCTGTATATCTTCTTTGGAGAAATGTCTATTTAGGTCTTCTATCCATTTTTTGATTGGGTTGTTTCTTTTTTTGATATTGAGCTGCATGAGCTGCTTGTATATTTTGGAGATTAATCCTTTGTCAGTTGCTTAATTGGCAAATATTTTCTCCCATTCTGAGGGTTGTCTTTTCATCTTGTTTATGGTTTCCTTTGCTGTGCAAAAGCTTTAAAGTTTCACTAGGTCCAATTTGTTTATTTTTGTTTTTATTTCCATTTCTCTGGCGGTGGGTCAAAAAGGATCTTGCTGTGGTTTATGTCATAGAGTATTCGGCCTATGTTTTCATCTGAGAGTTTTATAGTGTCTGGCCTTACATGTAGGTCTTTAATCCATTTTGTTTTTGTTTTTGTTTTTCTTTGCGGTATGCAGGCCTCTCACCGCTGTGGCCTCTCCCGTTGCACAGGCTCCGGATGTGCAGGCTCAGCAGCCATGGCCCACGGGCCCAGCCGCTCTGCGGCATGTGGGATCTTCCCAGACCAGGGCACGAACCTGTGTCCCCTGCATCGGCAGGCGGACTCTCAACCACTGCAAAACCAGGGAAGCCTTTTAATCCATTTTGAGTTTATTTTTGTGTATAGTGTTAGGGAGTGTTCTAATTTCATTCTTTTACATATAGCTGTCCAGTTTTCCCAGCACCACTTATTGAAGAGACTGTCTTTTCTCCATTGTATATTCTTGCCTGCTTTGTCATAAATTAGGTGACCATACGTGCATGGGTTTATCTCTGGGTTTTCTATCCTGTTCCATTGATCTATGTTTCTGTTTTTGTGCCAGTACCATACTGACTTGATTACTGTAGCTCTGTAGTATGGTTTGAAATCTGGGAGACTGATTCCTCCAGCTCCATTTTTCCTTCTCAAGATTGCTTTGGCTGTTCGTGGTCTTTTGTGTTTCCATACAAATTGTGAAATTTTTTGTCCTACTTCTGTGAAAAATGCCAGTGGTAGTTTGATAGGGATTGCATTGAACCTGTAGATTGCTTTGGGTAGTATAGTCATTTTCACAGTGTTGATTCTTCCAATCCAAGAACGTGGTATATCTCTCCATCTGTTGGTATCATCTTTAATTTCTTTCATCAGTGTCTTACAATTTTCTGCATACCGGTCTTTTGTCTCCTTAGGTAGGTTTATTCCTAGGTATTTTATTCTTTTTGTTACAATGGTAAATGGGTGTGTTTCCTTAATTTCTCTTTCAGATATTTCATCATTAATGTATAGGAATGCAAGAGATTTCTGTGCATTAATTTTGTATCCTGCTACTTTACCAAATTCATTGATTAGCTCTAGTAGTTTTCTGGCAGTATCTTTAGGATTCTCTGTGCATAGTATCATGTCATCTGCAAACAGGGACAGTTTTACTTCCTCTTTTCTGATTTGGATTCATTATATTTTGTGTTCTTCTCTGATTGCTGTGGCTAAAACTTCCAAAACTATGTTGAATAATAGAGGTGAGAGTGGGCAACGTTGTCTTGTTCCTGATCTGAGTGGAAATGGTTTCGATTTTTCACCATTGAGAATGATGTTGGCTGTGGGTTTGTCACATATGGCTTTTATTACGTTGAGGTAATTTCCCTCTATGCCTACTTTTTGGAGGGTTTTTTTCATAAATGGGTGTTGAATTTTGTCAAAAGCTTTTTCTGCATCTATTGAGATGATCATATGGTTTTTTCTCCTTCAATTTGTTAATATGGTTTATCACATTGATTGATTTGCATATATTGAAGAATCCTTGCATTCCTGGGATAAACCCCATTTGATCATGGTGTATGATCCGTTTAATGTGTTGTTGGATTCTGTTTGCTAGTATTTTATTGAGTATTTCTGCATCTATATTCATCAGTGATATTGACCTATTGTTTTCTTTTTTTGTGACATCTTTGGTTTTGGTATCAGGATGATGATGGCCTCGTAGAATGACTTTGGGAGTGTTCCTCCCTCTGGTATATTTTGGAAGAGTTTGAGAAGGATAGGTATTAGCTCTTCTCTAAAAGTCTGATATAATTTCCCTGTGAAGCCATCTGGTCCTGGACTTTTGTTTGTTGGAAGGTTTTTAATCACAGTTTCAATTTCAGTGCTTGTGATTGGTCTGTTCATATTTTCTATTTCTTCCTGGTTCAGTCTCGGAAGGTTGTGCTTTTCTAAGCATTTGTCCATTTCTTCGTGGTTGTCCATTTTATTGGCATAGAGCTGCTTGTAGTAATCTCTCATGATCCTTTGTATTTCTGCAGTGTCAATTGTTACTTCTCCTTTTTCATTTCTAATTCTATTGATCTGAGTATTCTTCCTTTTTTTCTCGATGAATCTGGCTAATAGTTTATCAATTTTGTTTTTCTTCGAACCAGTTTTAGTTTTATTGATCTTTCCTATTCTTTCCTTCATCACTTTTTCATTTATTTCTAATCTGATCTTTATGGTTTCTTTCCTTCTGCTAACTTTTTTTTTTGTTGTTCTTCTTTCTCTAATTGCTTTAGGTGTAAGGTTAGGGTGTTTATTTGAGATGATTCTTGGTTCTTGAGGTAAGATTGTATTGCTATAAACTTCCCTCTTAAAACTGCTTTTCCTGCATCCCATAGATTTTGGGTCATTGTGTTTTCATTGTCATTTGTTTCTAGGTATTTTTTGATTTCCTCTTTGATTTCTTCAGTGATTTCTTGGTTATTTAGTAGTGTATTGTTTAGCCTCCATGTGTTTGTATTTTTTACAGATTTTTTTTCCTGTAATTGATATCTAGTCTCATAGTGTTGTGGTCAGAAAAGGTACTTGATACAATTTCAATTTTCTTAAATTTACTGAGGCTTGATTTGTGACCCAAGATATGATCTATCCTGGAGAATGTTCCATGAGCACTTGGGAAGAAAGTGTATTCTGTTGTTTTTGGATGGAATGTCCTATGAATATCAATTAATTTTTGGATGGAATGTCCTATGATTATCAATTAAGTCCATCTTGTTCAATGTATCATTTAAAGCTTGTGTTTCCTTGTTTATTTTCTTTTAGGATGATCTGTCCATTAGTGAAAGTGGGGTGTTAAAGTCCCCTACTATGATTGTGTTGCTGTCGATTTCCCCCTTTATGCCTGTTAGCATTTGCCTTATGTATTGTGGTGCTCCTATGTTGAGTGCATAAATGTTTACACATGTTATACCTTCTTCTTGGATTGATCCCTTGATCATTACATAGTGTCCTCTTTGTCTCTTGTAATAGTGTTTATTTTAAGGTCTATTTTGTCTGATATGAGAATTGCTACTCCAGCTTTCTTTTGATTTCTATTTGCATGGAATATCTTTTTCCATACCTTCACTTTCAGTCTGTATGTGTCCCTCAGTCTGAAGTGGGTCTCTTGTAGACAACGTATGTATGGGTCTTGTTTTTGTATCCATTCAGCCAGTCTATGTCTTTTGATGGGAGCATTTAATGCATTTACATTTAAGGTAATTATCAATATGTATATTCCTATTACAATTTTCTTAATTGTTTTGGATTTGTTATTGTAGTTCTTTTCCTGCTCTTGTGTTTCCTACCTAGAGAATTTCCTTTAGCATTTGTTGTAAAGATGGTTTGGTGGTCCTGAATTCTCTTAGCTTTTGCTTGTCTGTAAAGGTTTTAATTTCTCCGTCGAATCTAACTGAGATCATTTCTGGGTAGAGTAATAAATATGTCCTGCCACACCCTTCTGGCTTGCAGAGTTTCTGCTGAAAGTTCAGCTGTTAACCTTATGGAGATTCCCTTGTATTGTAGTAGTGGCTTCTCCCTTGCTGCTTTTAATATTTTTTCTTTGTATTTAATTTTTGATAGTTTGATTAATATGTGTCTTGGCATGTTTCTCCTTGGATTTATCCTGTATGGGACTCTCTGGGCTTCCTGGAGGTGATAGAATATTTCCTTTCCCATAGTAGGGGAGTTTTCAACTATAATCCTTCAAATGTTTTTTCAGTCCCTTTCTTTTTCTCTTCTTCTTCTGGGACCCCTGTAATTTGAATGTTGGTGCATTGAATGTTGTCCCAGAAGTCTCTGAGGCTGTCCTCAATTCTTTTCATTCTTTTTCCTTTATTCTGCTCTGTGGTAGTTATTTCCACTATTTTATCTTCCAGGTCACTTAACCGTTCTTTTGCCTTAGTTATTCTGCTATTGATTCCTTCTAGAACATTTTAAATTTCATTTATTGTGTTGTTCATCAGTGTCTGTTTGCTGTTTAGTTCTTCTAGGTCCTTGTTCAATGTTTCTTGTATTTTCTCCATTCTATTTCCAAGATTTTGGATCATCTTTACTATCATTACTCTGAATTCTTTTTCAGATAGACTGCTTATTTCCTCTTCATTTGTTTGGCCTGGTCAGTTTTAACCTTGCTCCTTCATCTGCTGCGTATTTCTCTGTCTTCTCATTTTGCTTAACTTACTGTGTTTGGGGTCTCCTTTTCGCAGGCTGCAGGTCTGTAGTTCCCGTTGTTTTTAGTGTCTGCTCCCTATGGCTAAGTTTGGTTCAGTGGGTTGTGTAGGCTTCCTGGTGGAGAAGAAGCCTACACAGGCACAGGGGTGCCTGTGTTCTGCTGGATGAGACTGGATCTTGTCTTTCTGCTAGGCAGCACCACCTTTGATTGTATGTTTTGGGGTGTCTGCGGCCTTATTATGATTTTAGGCAGCCTCTCTGCTAATGGGTGGGATTGTGTTCCTGTCTTACTAGTTGTTTGGCATGGGGTGTCCAGCACTGGACACTTGCTGGTCATTGAGTGGAGTTGGGTCTTACTGTTGAGATGGAGATCTCTGGGAGATCTCTTGCCAATTGATATTATGTGGGGCCGGGAAGTCTCTGGTGAACCAATGTCCTGAACTCTGCTCTCCCGTCTCAGAGGCTCAGGCCTAACACCTGGATGGAGCACTCCCACCTCAGAGGCTCACGCCTGACACCTGGCTGGAGCACCAAGACTCTGTCAGCCACACGAGGAGCCTGTATTTGTAACCAACACTCTGAATATCTTAAGCCTTTCTCTAGATTCCTCTAGAGTATATTGTTCTTAGCAAGGAGTTTCAACTTAAGTTGTGCTTGCCTTGTCCTATTCTTCGGATGCTTCATGCATAGAAATACTTTTTCCCTTTCCTGTCTTGAAGGTAGGAGTCTATGGCTTCTTCCTCACTCATCCTTCTTTCTTCCTTTCTTCCTTATTTCTTCCTTCCTTTCTTTCTTTCATCTATTGCCAGGTCTTCTTACTCAGCCAGGCCTGTCATTTCACCTCAAGGTTTGACTGAGGAAAGATCTTTCCCACTTTCACACACTAGGCTGGCAGTATTCTGTCCCTTGCAGGCTGTTGGCCAGAGGCTGACCTCAGTTATTTGCCATGTTCACCTCTCCATAGGGCATCTCACAACACAATAACTAGCTCCATCAGAGAAAGCAAGTTAAAGAGCAAGAGAGGGAGAGTGGAACAAGAGAAATATCAAAGTCTTTTGTAATCTAATCTTGGGAGGAATATTCTATCACTTTTGCTGTGTTCTATTCATTAGAAGCAAATCACTCATGGCATATGGCAGCTTACGCTCAAGGGAAGGAAATTACATAAAGGCAGGAATTCCAGGAGGTGAGGCTTGTTGGGGATCTTCTTAGAAACTACCTTCTTTCTTTGCTTATTTCCAATTCATATTCATCCATCCATCCATCAAGCTATCCATCCACTGTTCATTGAGGGGCCACCACTGTTCATGTAACAATCAGATCTTTCGATGGCTCCCACTGTCTGCTTGGTCAAATCCATATTTCTCAATGGAGCATCCAAGACTCCCCTTATTCTCCCCCTGTCCTGTTGTTCAGCCTCATCTTCCACTATTTTCCATGTTCCAGTTTCTCCAGTGACTTTTGTTCTCCATCTAAATCCATCACTTTCCTACCTCAGTCCCTCTCTCCATGACTCTCCTTCCTACTAGAATGCTTCTTGCTCAAAATCCTCTCTTTGTACCATGTAGTGCTTAGGATCCCAAACTTTAGAGTCAGGCAGACTCAGAGTCCAACCAAAGGTAAACACTTACCAGCTTCAAGAAGTAACTTAATCCTTCAAAGTCTCTATTTCTTATCTGTGACATGGGGACAAGAACCCTATGGAATTGTTGGATGAATTAATAAAATATGTAATTTATGTAATGTATGAGTACAACATTGGGAACATAAGTGTTCAATAAATGGAAGTTCTTGCAATTATCATGATCATTAGCCTCTCCTCTGAATCCTCGTGGAAGAGCTACCACACATCTGTGCATTACACTACAGTTGACACCAATGTGCTCATGTCCATAATTGCATCTGATGCTCCCTGTAGGTTTAAAAGAGATGTATCATCTCTTGTTTACAGATGAGGAAAGAGACTCAGAGAGGTGAAGTGACAAGTCAAGGATCACACAGCCAGCTGATGAGGGGACCTGAACTAGAACTTGGCTTCCAACTCCAATCACTGGGTTCCTTTCTCTTACATGAAAATTCACTCCTCATCTTAACTTGGGTACGAGATCATGATGGCTAGAATCTTTTCTCTCTGGGTCCTTTTCCCTGTGAAGTGGTTTCCCAGCCCCCAGAGCAAATTAAGCTGTCAAACAAAGCCACAGCCTTTGGGAGAGACATGGAGCCTTGGGGGATGCTGCATCTGCTAACAAACTGCAACCTTCTATATGGATCCTTCTCCTTTATATGGAAAGACTCCAGAGCTCACAGATCTGGCTCAAGGCTGAGAGCCCATTTAATTTCCTGGATGTACCAGGGACAACATGAAAAAAATCACGAAAATAACATCAATGGGGGCCCTGAACCAAGATGGCGGAGTAGAAGGACATGCTGTCACTCTCTCTTGCGAGAACACCAGAATCACAAATAGCTGCTGGACAATCATTGACAGGAGGACACTGGAACTCACAAAAAATATACCCCACATCCAAAGACGAAGGAGAAGCCACAATGAGATGGTAGGAGGGGTGCAATCACAGTAAAATCAAATCCCATAACTGCTGGGTGGGTGACTCACAGACTGGAGAACACTTATACCACAGAAGTCCACCACTGGAGTGAAGGTTCTGAGACCCATGACAGGACTCCCAACCTGGGGGTCTGGCAACAGGAGGAGAAATTCCTAGAGAATCAGACTTTGAAGGCTAGTGGGATTTGGTTATAGGACTGGGGGAAACAGAGACTCCACTCTTGGAGGGCACACACAAAGTAGTGTGTGCATCGGGACCCAGGGGAAAGAGCAGTGACCCCAGGGGAGACTGAATCTACCTGCTAGTGTTGGAGGGTCTCCTGCAGAGGTGGGGGATGGCTGGGGCTCACTGTGGGGACAGGGACATTGGCAGCAGAAATTCTGAGAAAGTACTCCTTGGCATGAGCCCTCCCAGAGTCTGCCATTAGCCCAACCAAGGAGCCCAAGTAGGCTCCAGTGTTGGGTTGCCTCGGATGAAACAACCAACAAGGAGGGAACCCAGCCCCACCCATCAGCACTCAGGCAGATTAAAGTTTTACTGAGCTCTGCTCACCAGAGCAACAGCCAGCTCTACCCAACACCAGTCCTTCCCATCAGGAAACTTGCACAAGCCTCTTAGATAGCCTCATCCACCAGAGGGTAGCCAGCAGAAGCAAGAAGAACTACAATCCTGCAGCCTGGGGAAGAAAAACCACATTCACAGAAAGACAGACAAGATGAAAAGACAGAGGGCTATGTACCAGATGAAGGAACAAGATAAAACCCCAGAAAAACAACTAAATGAAATGGAGATAGGCAACCTTCCAGAAAAAGAATTCAGAATAATGATAGTGAAGATGATCCAGGACCTCAGAAAAAGAATGGAGGCAAAGATCAAGAAGATGCAAGAAGTGTTTAACAAAGTCCTAGAAGAATTAAAGAACAAACAAACAGAGATGAACAATACAGTAACTTAAATGAAAACTACATTAGAAGGAATCAGTAGCAGAATAACTGAGGCAGAAAAACGGATAAGTGACCTGGAAGACAGAATGGTGGAATTCACTGCTACGGAACAGGATAAAGAAAAAAGAATGAAAAGAAATAAAGACAGCTAAAGAGACCTCTGGGACAACATTAAATGCAACAACACTTGCATTATAGCGGTCCCAGAAGGAGGAGAGAGAGAAAGGACCAGAGAAAATATTTGAAGAGATTATAATCACAAACTTCCCTAACATGGGAAAGGAAATAGCCACCCAAGTCCAGCAAGTGCAGAGAGTCCCATACAGGATAAACCCAAGGATAAACATGCCGAGACACATAGTAATCAAATTGGCAAAAATTAAAGACAAAGAAAAAATTTTGAAAGCAGCAAGGGAAAAATGACAAATAGCATACAAGGGAACTCCCATAAGGTTAAGAGCTGATTTCTCAGCAGAAACTCTACAAGCCAGAAGGGAGTGTCATGATGTACTTAAAGTGATGAAAGGGAAGAACATACAACCAAGATTATTCTACCTGGCAAGGATCTCATTCAGATTCGATGGAGAAATCAAAAGCTTTACAGACCAGCAAAAGCTAAGGAATTCAGCACCACAAATGCTAAAGGAACTTCTCTAAGTGGGAAACACAAGAGAAGAAAAGGACTTACAAAAACAAACACAAAACAATTAAGAAAATGGTCATAGGAACATACATATTGATAATTATCTTAAACGTGAATGGATTAAATGCTCCAACCAGAAGACACAGGCTTGCTGAATGGATACAAAAACAAGACCC
>RJWK010035855.1:0-21949 GCA_004363435.1 Platanista minor
TTCTGCCTCAGCCAGCCCACTGTCCTTGCGCTCCGCGGTGCTGCCGGAGCCGACCACCAAGAAACAAATGGAGATCAAGGCCACGTTAGTCCTCTGGCTTCTTTCTGATTTCGTTCGCGAAGAGAATGTCAGAAAGTATTTGGTAGTGAACGCCCCAAACTCTTAGTCTCGCGATAACTACTCCTGTGGAAAAAGACTAGAGTCGCACAACAGGCTTGGCCTGGGATTTGCAGAGGCTTCCCAAAGGAATATATATGAACAATTTCAATAGCCAGCATTTCCGTGGATTTTGCTCTAACAAAAACAACTGTCCCAGGTTCCTACGCCAGGGCTCTCCGGAGCTGATGAAAAAGTTAACAAAAGCTTCACCCAGAAAATGTTTGTTTTGCTAAGTCAGCAAGGTCAGCACCATGTAATCACCGAAACAGCAGCTGTGCACGTGGTCACACCTGGCCCTGGCTCTGCGGACCCAGGGCAGGTGGACCCCAACACAGTCAACCTGGCTCTGAATCCCAGCTCCACCTCACGCTTACTGTGAGACATCGGGCAAGTCGCTTAACATCTCTGAGTCTCAGGCTCTTTCTTTAGCAAAATGCGGATAAATACCTTAAACCTCTCAAGTCTCGTTAACAATCACGTAATCGTGGACGTTAATAATCACACACAAAAAGAACTCAGGGTGGTGCCTGGTACGTGACGACCAACCTCACCGTCAGAGTAAGCTCTGACGTGGCACCATTCCAGCAATGTTACACGTGCGAACACGAAACGAACTCCCCACGCCAAGTGGTGGGACCATCTCCCCGACTTTATAAGTGAGGGGACCGGGGCCAGAGAGAGCAGGTCAAGCGCGGAAGGTCACAGAGATGTGGTGAGGCCAGTGCTGTACTGCGCCGTCCAGGGCCAGCGTCAAGACACCTCAGCCCCGCAGCCTCTGAGCTGCCCGGGGGCTCAGCAGAGGGACTCCACTCTCACCCTGCCCGCTGGGTGCCCCGGGCCCTCCCAGTGGCTGGGCTCCCCCTCTGTCCGTGATCCCCAAGCCTGGCGGAAGGGACGAGGATGGAAGCCACGCTGGACCCACCTGGGAGGGACCCAGTGGAGGGGCTGGCACAACCCTAGGTGCTGGAGTGGGTGACGCAGCCCCAGAGCCCCAGCCTGGCGGGAGCTGCCTCGTGGACGAGTTTGACGGGGAAAGGAAAGAGGAGGCTCACAAGGACGTGGACAGCTCTGCAGAGCCGGGGCTGCTGACTGGAGGCCTGCAGTTCTGCTCTGACTTTTAACTCCATGAGGAAGGCGAGGGAGGTGGCACCGAGGGGTCAGTGCGGAGAGTCCCCTCGCTGGGGCCCCCCTGGAGTGAGCCGGAAGCCCCGATGTGGATGGATCAAGCTGGCGGTACCTCAATGAGCTCTGGGATGCCCTGTGGAGCTTCCGTTTCGGGGGCGTCCGGTCCCCCAGGCCTGGCCGCCACGGGTATGATGGGTGCACCTCGGAACCTGCAACAGAAAGACAAGTCCCACCACGGTCACCGACGAGCACGATGGGAGGTCTCTGCTCTCACCCCGTCGAAGGCGCTGAGGGGGGCGGCGGCGCTGGGCTCCCACCGGGCAGACCAGGGCGTGGAGGCCCGAAGGGAACACCTCGTGTTGAACAAAAGGAGTTATAAGGGGGCTCCTAGGTTTAGCCGCTACTCCAAACCCTCCCTGAGGAGGAGCGGTGAAGCCCAGGCCCCAGGCCCCTGAATAAAGACGCCCTTGGAGAGGACCACGGGACACAGCCCGGTCTCCTGCAGAGACTCGGGAAGCACAGGTACTGAGAAGTCCCTGCCAGGCCTGCCCAGAGGCCCCCTCCACAGCCTCCCGGGCTCCTGGAGAGCCTCTGCCTCTTTAAGAAGAGACTCTTAACTGTGAGTATACGTTTACCTTTTCCACTGGAGAACAAAAAACCAAAAACCAGAAAATACACAACCCATAATCCCATCACTGTGGTGTGCTTTCTTCCAACCTCGGTTTCTCCGTGCATTGCCAAGGAATTCTTTTTTTCACATTTTGGTTACAATAGTCATACAATTTCCTATCCTTCTAGTTTATTTACCATTATATTGGAAAGAATTTTCTATTGAAAAATAACAACAGCCACGATAATCATAAGACTCACTTGACTAAGCCAAGAATACGACCTGGACGCTTTCACTGAAACCCCACAAAACCACCGTGGAATTGGCACCATTTTACAGATGAGAAAGTGAGGCTTCGAGCTCCAGGTCACGGCCATCAATCAGTCTCAGAGCCAACCTCCACCCCATCCGACTCCAGAACCAGGGCTCACAACCACCGTGTTACACTCCTGCCTCCCCGCCCCCCGGCCACCTCCTCTTTGATTCTTATCAGCTGCATAATAGTGCAACTCAGAATTCACATGCTTTCCCCCCAGTGTGACTCATTTAGAACATCCCAAATTTTTCACTATTGTGATAAGTATGTTGCTGGATGTGACTTTTTCTTTTTTTTTTCTCTTGGCCTTGATTTGGGATGATAAATTCATGAGGTACAGGTCAAAGACTCAACAAACTGAAAACTCAGCAAAATGTGGAGTGAGGACGTTCGAAAAGGCTCTTCTCCGTAAGGCGATAAGAACACTGGGGAAAATGACCAGAAACAACCTTTTCAGAGCTCTGCAACTTAACCAAACGCTTGCAGCAGTCTACGGAAAGTTGAGTCAAGGAAAGCAGCTGAATCTCAGTAAGAATAAGGGAACTCTGTGGCATTTTTACTTGCCTTATTCCTACCCACCCCTCCCCAACTCTGCAGTAGCCTCCATAACTGGAGTCTGTATTCAGAGTGGAAACAGCAGCTTGACAGCCACTGAAAGCGGCAGAATGTGTCTGAGCTCCATCAAAGCCCTTTTCCCAGAGAAATGTCATTATTTTTCCTCTCTGGCAGTTCCCTGGAAGAGCCCACCCTTAGACCGAAGCGGGGGCTCAGGCCTCGCAGTCAGTGAGCCAGGACCCGCCCTGAGCCAGGGCCCGTCCCACGCGCACGTCTCTGCCTGCGCTCCGAGCCCCAGGCCCAGGGCCGCAGAAGGGGAAAAGCGTGCGCTGAGAATTCCAGCGATTAACCATAAAGCTTTCGGAAATTCAATTATTGTTTATCCAAACCCTTTTGGGCAACGTATTGTAACAAAACATAAATGCGTTTCGGGCTGGGTGTCTGGCCTTTTCCCAGGCTCCAGAGAAGCTGGCCTTGTTGGCTTCCTGAGCACGCCACACAATGGGGCATCCTGGCTGCTGGCAGCCCCGGGGGGACAAGAGGCCCCCTCCTGCCTGGGTTCCAGACCTAGGCTGCTGTCTGGCCTCTAGGAGCACAAGGGGCTTCCAGCCAGAGATGTCAGGAAGAGCGCTGAGCACAGCCCCACAGCCCAGGTGGGAGCTGACCCAGAGCACAGCCGAGGGCGCCTCCTGTTCCCAGCGCCCCTCCCCGCCCACCCCACCCACCCCGCTTCCCTGCGCAGCTGCGGTACCTCATGGCGCGAGCCGGGCCCAGACCTGCTGACTGTGCATGCAGGCTGACCTTCATCAACATACAAAAACAACTCACGTCAGTAAAAAAAAAAAAAAAAAAAAAAAAAAAGTGCACATGAATCTGTGTGTGTGTGTGTATGTGTGTGTGTGTGTGTGTGTGTGTGTGTAACTCGTGTAAAAGATGTAAACAAACAGAGTCTACGTTTTAGGTTTGGAATAGCAGAATTCAAAATAGCGATACTAAAAAAAAAAAACAGCGATACTTATTACGCCTTATTTTTCTCACCAGTCAAGCCAGATACAAAAGCCTAGGGTAACTGTGAGCATCTGACTGATTGCACTCAGAAAAGCCTAGTACAGGGCCACGCACACAATACAGGTGCTCCACACGTTACAGCTGTTGTTACTAAGCCCCCACAATGTGCCAGGCCCCATAACAAATGCTCCCTCAGAATAAACGCTGTGAGGCTGGACTTACCAGCTCCCACTTTACAGAGGAAGAAATACCAACGCTGAGAGAGAAACTGAGTCAGCCGTAGAGCAGGTACGGAACGCACACCTTGCAGGAGCCCGCTAGCAGGAGCCAGGTCACGTGGATTTGGCATCCCACCCGATCCCGGGGAGATGGTGGGCACTAAGCAGACGCCCATGGCTAAAACATAAACCAGGGAAAAGAAAGGGTTTAAAAGCAGGAGGAAACACAGACGGAGTCTGGGAGAAAGAGGTACCAAGGATGCTGTCAGACAGTAACGTTTAGTGGAAAGATGAAACAAAAAAGCCTAGAACACAGAACAGTGTCAATGCTGTAATAACAACTACCTCAAACTATGTACAGGTGGGAGAGACTGACAGGGTTCCGAGGGAAAAAACACTTAAATTCGCTGTACTGGGAAGACTGTGGGTACTTTTTTATCTTCTGTTTTTATTTCTGTTAACGTTGATAAATGCTTATGCAAGAGTAATTTTAAATGCTTTCAGAGATAAAGAAATCCCAAAGAAAAACAAAGAGCTTGACTACCTAAAAATTAGAAACTTCTGCATGTTAAAAAAAAGAAGAACTAAAACAGAAAGACAAACAACCAATGCAAAAGACTTATTTGTAGGGAATAAGATAGACAAAGGGTTAATTAATAACAACATCCTTATTAACATTAAACACTCCTGAATATCAAAAGGAAAGGCATTAAAATCACGAGGCAAATAGACAAAACACATGGGCACAAATTAAACACACAAAAACACAGCTACTTAATACACTTAAGGAAAAATGTCGTCTTACCAGTAATTAAAGAATCACATGTTATGACAAGAGCAAAACAACGTTCTATCCTAAATGTTTCAAATATATATTTTTTAAAATATTTTTTAAAGTCTTCATTGAATTTGGTACAATACTGCTTCTGTTTTACCTTTTGGTTTTTTGGCCGCGGGGCAGGCGGGATCTTAGCTCCCCAACCAGGGATTGAACCCGCACCCCCCCTGCATTGGAAGGCAAAGTCCTAACCACTGGACCGCGAGGGAAGTCCCCAAGGATACTTTTAAATTAGATACTAGAGCTCACCGCTGGCACCCGTGTGAAATGGAAAAGAACACAGACATGCACAAAAGGTTCTGAAGGGCTCCGTCCCTTTGACCTAGTGACTGACCCCCATACCTGGGGCTCTCTCAAGAGGAAAAACCGAAAAAACAGGCCAGGTTTAATGATGGTCAAAGACGTTCACCCAGGACTATTTATTTACAAGAAGGAAAACTTAAGCCATTCCAAAGGGTCAGGAACAGGGTGATGGTTACATGAAGAACTGCTCTACGTAATGTTAAATAATAAAAGCAGAAATCAAAAATGTAAAATACCTGGGTGCTTCCCCTGTGGCGCAGTGGTTGAGAGTCCGTCCGCCTGCCGATGCAGGGGACACGGGTTCGTGCCCCGGTCCGGGAAGATCCCACATGCCACGGAGCGGCCGGGCCCGTGAGCCGTGGCTGCTGAGCCTGCGCGTCCGGAGCCTGTGCTCCGCAACGGGAGAGGCCACGGCAGTGAGAGGCCCGCGTACCGCAACAACAACAACAAAATGTAAATACTTCATGATTACAGTTATATGTGTAAAGAGGGAGAATTGAATTCAGCAAAGTTGCAGGGTACAAGGTCACTTGTGTTTCTATACACCAGCAAAAAAAAATCTGAAATGGAAATTAAGAAAGCAATTCCACATAGAATAGCATCTAGAAGGATTAAACACTTAGGAATAAATCTACCCAAGGACATGTAAGGCTTGTACACCAAAAACTACAAAACCTGTATAAAAGAAATTGTAAAAAATCTAAATAAATAGAAAGACATCTGTGTCAACGAACTGGAAGACTTACTCCTGTTACGATGTCCATTCTACCTAAAAGCATCTACAGATTCAACGCAGTCCCTGTTAAAATTCCAACCATCACTTTCTGCTGGAATGGAAAAGCAGATCCTCACATTCCAATGGGAGGCAATTGCAAGGAGCCCAAATGGCCAAAATCATCTTGAAAAAGAAGCAGAAAGTTGGAGGACTCAGCTTCCCAATGGAAACTTTCCTCAAAGGGACAGTAAGTGAAACAGCGCAGTACTGGCATAAGGACAGACAGAGACCAGTGGAACCCACATATATTTGGTCAGTTGATTTTTGACAAGGACAAAAGGGAAAAAGGACAGTCTTCAACAAAATGGTGCTAGGAAAACTGGACATCCTCAAATGAACGGAGGTGGGCCTTCAACATATACCATACATAAAAAATAACTAAAAATGGATCAAAGACCTAAACTTAAGAGCTAACACAATACAATTCTTAGGAAAAAAAATTGGGGAAAATCCTCATGCCATTGAATTTGGCAACAATTTCATGACTATGACACCAAAAGCACAGGCAAAAAAAAAAAAAAAAAAAAAAAAAAAAAAAAAAAAAAAAAAAAAAAAAAAAAAAAAAAAAAAAAAAAAAAAAAAACAAAGAAAAGAAAAAGAAAAAGAAAAAAGAGATTGGATTTTATCAAAATTTAAAACTTTTGTGCATCAAGGAATACTACCAAGAAAGTGAAAAGACAACGTACAGAATGGAAGAAAACACTTGCACGTCGGACAAGGGATTAATGTCCAGAATATATAAAGAACTCCTCCAGCTCAAGAACAAAAACAACGTGACTAAAAAATGGGCAAAGGACTTGAGAGCCATTTCTCCAAAGAAGACACACAGTAGCCAATAAGCACATGAAGAGATGCTCAACATCAGTCACTAGGGAAACGCAAACCAAGACCACAATGAGATAGCACTTCACACCTACTAGGATGGCTAAGAGGAAAAAGGAAAACGACAAGTGTTGGCGAGGATGTGGAGAAATTTGGAGCCCTGATGCACTGCTGATGGGGATGTTAAAACGGTGCAGCCACCATGGAAAACGGTACGGAGGTTCCTCAAAAAGTTAAACATAGAATCGCCATGTGATCCAGGAATCCCACTCCTAGGTACACACCCAAAGGAACTGAAGCAGGGACTGGAATAGATATTTGTACACCAACGTTCACAGACGCATCATTCACAACAGCCAAAAGAAAACAACCCAAGTGTCCATCAAGAGATGAATGGATAAGCAAAATACGGCCTATGCACACAATAGGATTACTATCTGGCTGTAAAAAGGAGTGAGATTCTGACACACGCTACAACACGGATGGACCTACAGCATTATGCTAAGTGAAACAAACCAGAGACAGAGGGCCAAATGTTGCATGATTCCATTTATATGAGGTCCCCAGAACAGTCAAATTCACAGAGACAGAAAGCAGAACAGAGGTTACCAGGGCCTGGGGGAAGGGGGGTTGGTGGTGGGGGGGGGGGGGGGGGGGGGGGGGGGGGGGGGGGGGGGGGGGGGGGGGGGGGAGGAGTGACTGGTCAGTGGGGACAGAGTTTATGTTGGGGATCATGAAAAAGGATTAGGTTACAGACAGTGGTGATGGGTACACAGCTTTGTGAAGGTATTTAATGCCACTTAATTGTACCTTTACAGTTGGATAAAATAATAAACATTATGTTATGTATATCTTACTACGATTTTTTGAATGTGGAAGAAAGGGTGGGCGTGATACTATGCATGGTGAAAAGACAGGAATGGGGTAAAGCAAAATGTCAGCAGCTGCTCTTCTGAGAAACCTTTGGGTGGTCTCCACTTTCTTTTAACTCCTTTTCTCTATTTTCCAAAGGTTCTTTCGATTACTCTTCGGACAGGAAAACTAAAAAGTTTTGTTTTTTTAACACTTTTTAGGTTTTGATACGTACATAGCTCAGCAGTCTAAATTCCTCCTTCCTAGACAGAAAGTTTCTTCACATTTGGACCAGCATTTACTACAGATTCACCTAACAAGGGACCATAAGAAAAGGCAATCGTCACTTTTAAAATGATTTAAAGAAGTTCTCGGCTGCACGGAGGTAACAGCTAAGTTCCCCTACGAGGTGACTGCCTTGGCTGGCCCGGGCCCATCGGCCCACGAAGCTTTCCTTACCGGAGCTTTTCCAGCCCTGTGCGTGCTGAATGAGGAGAGCAGAAGAGTCAGAGGCCCGTCAGTGGCCAATATCCTCTGGATGGTGTGAGAAAGGCTGTGATTTGACCTTCAACCAATAAATTAAAATAGGAATAGTAATTTAAACACGTGAGAGTTTTCCTTAAATGTAACCAATCGAAATCGTTGATACTAATTTACCCTTAATAGTACCCTAAGCCCCTCCCAGAAGGTCTCGTTTATAGCCGACGACACTAAACACTGCGCGGGGCTTTTATGCAGGAGTCCAGAGGACCCGGTCTCCCCTTTCTGACAAGTAAATAAAACGGCAGGGAGATCAAATAACTCACTAAAAAGAAGATATAATTTTTTATGTTCCTTTTTACAGTCTCATATCCACTTCCGCTAGGAATAACGAAGTCTGACTTCTCATGCAACACTTATCTAAATGTGTCGATTTTATCAGATTGATGAATTCTGCTAACAAAAGCAGCGCTAGGAAATCTTTTATGACATATTTGGCCCATTCTCAGGGCTGAAGCTTTCATTTAACCAACTTGAGAATTCTGAGGGAGAGCTGCAGGTGTTAGAGCTGAACAAAAAAATCATAAATGGGAAGGCATATCAATCTTTACGACGGGGAAACAAAACCGTTTCCACTTGTGTGCCCTCCACAGGCAGGAGAAGGAGAGGTGGCCAAGGCAGGATATTGTCTCGGGCTGCGTAGCAAAGAGGAAGCGGCACGGTCGCCCAGTGACCGCTATTTAGTGTTGATCAAAAGGCGCTGGCCAGGGGGGAGGAGAGGAGCCGATGAAACAAGGAGGTTTGCCGACACCGTGTGCTCAACAGAGTGTCTTCTCGCTTTCCTGACCACGTGGGAATAATCATGCCCACGGCCGCCCGAGTGCCCAGGTGGCTTTCTGCCCCGTGGTCCCCACACCCCTCCCCCGCGCCCTGCCTGGGAGCACCGTCACCCTCCTGCCCCCGCAGACCTCGACGGCAAGCGGCAAGAGCTTGACAGGGCTGGTGGGCCTCCCGCTCTAGACCTCCCGGGCCGCCCTGCCGTCCTCTCCCTGTCGGCTCCCTGCTGCCCCCTGGACTCCTCCCACCCCCCCACCCCACCCCACCCCGCCCCTACTTCCCACAAGATGAAATCATAACCCCTTGGCATGAAATACGACAGGCCACGTGATCTGGCCTTTCTCCGTGTCCTCTCCATCCGTCCGTCTGCCTGTCCATCCAAACATCCGACTTTGGGAGCCTCTGTGACAGACATCCACTCATCACCCAAACGCACCTCTCCCTTTCGATAACCGAGTTGCAGCTAAGCAGGTGGTAAGCAGGCAGCACTGAGTCCTCACCGACAGGACGGGGAGGGGTGCGGGGGGCGTGTGGCTGACACCTGGACCTGTCTGGGCGGTGCCCGGCTCTGACTGCTCCCGCAGGGTACACCCCACGGCGGCGAGCCGGCAAGACACGGGCCGCCTGGGTTTCCGAACGCGGTGCAGAGCTGGACTGCCCTTCCCATGACCCACTTGTGGCTTCTTTGTGCTCCTGGCTCTTCTGGCCTCTGGCAACAGCACTGCAGCCTCCACCCGGGACGCGAGCAAGCGCCCGGCGGGACCCTGCCTGGCCCATCCGGGTCGGCGGAAGCAGGCGCGCCCCGGGGCCCTCTCATCAGCAAACCTACTTGGTGTTCTCTAGGGTCTTCTGCATCTTCTTGGTCATCTTATCAATCGCCGCCTGTCTCTTCCCTTCGGGTAGGAGGTCTGTCTTGTTCAGCACCACAACCAGCTTCTGGCAAGCGATCTGCCCAATCACAAGGCACTCAGCCGACTGGGTCTGCATCCCCTTGGTCACGTCAATGACCAGCATCATCAGATCGATGATCTGGGCCCCTGGGAGAAGAGAGGACAAGGTTAGGGAGGAAACAGGGCAGCTGACTCTGCAGAAAGTTGCCCGACGCCCTAGGTCCAGCTAAACGAGCCAAGATAAAGTTGGGGGTGTCGGGCTGTGAACGACCACCACGACCTCCCAGCACCAGGCAGGGGAGTCGCTCGACCGTGAACGCTGGCCCCCTCCCAGTTCCGTGACCCGATTCCCCTCATCTCTACACGGGCAGCCCGGCAGGCTTGCTGGGGGCTCCAGGAGCCCGTGCGTGTAATGGGGCTGGCAGCGCGAGGACTCCCTACGCAGAAGGTCCTTTCATTGTGGCCGGTGTCATTCTGTCAGCCCGCTAGGTGAAAACCGGGTCTCAGTGTAGTCTCAAGCTGCTTCTCGCTGTTGGCGAGGAGGGCATCTTACTCTGATGCGAGCTGCTTGCTTGCTGTCTGACGTCCCCCCAGCCACCTGGCCTCCCTGCTGGTCCCTGGACCCCTGCCACCCTGTAAGGTCTCTGCCCCAGCCCCTCCCCCTGCCGGCCCTCTCTGAGTCCTGGCTCAAATATCTCCTCTCAGCGAGGCCCATCGGGACAGCTCGATCAGGACTGCAGCCCGCCCCACCCCCCCCATAAGTTCCGAGCCTTCTTTTCCTGCCCCGTTTCCCTAGGACACTTAGCACCCTCCACCTGTCCGTGAAGCGCATGCACTGTGCACTGTTTGCTTCTGACCTGGCCTCCCCGACTGCCCTGCAAGGGTGGGATGGAGGCCAGAGGACAGCCATTGGTACTGCTTTCCCTTCTGACTGGATTGTTGCTCTTTGCTGCCAACTTAAAGAAGCCAAGAGGAGGGGCTGCGGGCGCTGCATGGGCACCGCTGATACCGTTTCTCCTTTCAAGGGGATTGCTGCCCTTTGCTGCCAGTTTGTTTATTTACTCATTTCACCTATTCTCTTCCATATTCTATTTATTTATTTGGCTGCGCCAGGTCTTCAGCTGCGGCACGCATGCGGGATCTAGTTCCCTGACCAGGGACCGAACTGGGGCCCCCTGCATCGGGAGTACGGAGTCTAGGCCGCTGGACCCCAGTGGGAAGTCCCTGTTGCCAATTTAAAGAAGCTTGTTAAACACTGAGCAGCCGAGAGGAGGCGCTGCGGGCGCCGCATGGGCACTGCTGATGCTGCTTCCCACTTCCACGGAGCACTGCTCTTTGTTGCTGACCTAACTAAAGAAACTCTTAAACATCGAGGAGCACGTCCTTTGTGGGGAAGGCGCATTTCAGGCTTCTCTCCCCAGTTACCTTTGGCTTCTATGACTTCTTTTTTCCCTGCAGAAATGTTTGATTTTTACGTTGAAACGGTCAGCCTTTCTGTTTTTCTCTCTTGTTTCTCGGTTTGGTGTCTTACCTAGGTATTTTTTCCCTTTTAAGATTATATATATTTTTTCATGTGTTTTCTTCCAGTACTGTTACAGTTTTAGACGTCTATGTTTCACACTTTAATCCATTTCGACTTTATTTTGATGTAAAGTGCAAGACGGAGATCTAACTCGAGTTTTATCTGGATGGCTACCCACAGTCCCTGAGTCACAGTTATGTGCTTTCCCCCGTTTACAGACCGGGACAGTGAGGCTCAGGAAGGTAGGGTGGGTACCCAGGACTCTGTACCAAGCACCCTGCACTCTCGGCCAGCACCCTCCCCACTCCGCTCTGTGGGTGTTTTGTTGCAAGTCTGGCAGGGCTCCGGCACCTCTCTTTGTCTACTATCTTGTCCTCGGCTGCTTATTTTTGCCTTGTGTCTTACACGGCTCTCTTTGTTGTTTCTCCTGTTCCTCCTCTGCCCACACTGCCCTGTTGTCCTCCTGGGCTCTTCGCGTGGTGGTGAGGGACTGTGCCCGGGCTCAGGGATGTCCCTGAGGACACTGGCCGTTTGCCTTTACACCTTGTCCACTCCCCTTTCTCTTCCCGTCCTCGGACCCTTTCCCACCTGCTCTTCGGGACGCCGTAGGGTCCCCAGAGACTCAGGAATGCAGGACTCTGGCCAAGAGGCAGCTGGCAATAGAAAAAGCAGATATTTGAATTCAGACAGCTCCGAGTTCTAGCCCTGCCTCTGCTGTTTACTGTCGCGTGACCTGACCTCAGAGTTCTCTCTGTTAGAACGGGAGGGTCTCCTCCTCGTGGGGTTGTGCTGAGGGTCAGAGCTGACGCATATCAGGCAGAAGTCACAAGCTGATACGCTGTCAGGAACCAGGCGGGTAGTACAAATGCCAGAGTAGGGGGGCAACGGGGAGCTGTAGGGCCCCGGGTAAAAGTGCTCCTTGGCCATGTCAGGTGCAGGCCCGGTGTTGCCACATCTGCCGATCTGTAAAGATTTTTCACATGACCCCTCTTGCACTGTGACTGTGGGCAGTTCGTGCAGGCTGAGCAGCGTCCCTGGAAGGGACGGCCCATCTGTCTGCAGCCAGCCGTGTGCGGTCCTGAGCCCGGGCTCGGCTCCCGACCCGTGTGCCCGTCACTTGGGTTAGGCAGCCACTTTGGGGTTCCCTGCCAGTCGGGCGGCACGCTGGTTCTGCTGGATGCTGGGTCAGCTCGTCGCCTACGGGATCTGGGGCGCCTGAAGCTTGCTCTCCTCCTGGTCCGTTTGGTGTAGCTCCTCCTTCTCCCAGAGAAGAGGAAGCCAGGCTTCGCAGCTAGTGCATCGTGGCACCCCGGGCAACCAGGGGGGATGTCCAGTCCTGCCCAGGTGGTCCCGCTCAGGCGGCTCACTGCTGGTCTGGAGGAATTCAGCAGGATGCTTGTGGGGGAGCCCCCTTTGCAGGGTCGCCTGCGCGCTGGGGGACACAGTGCTCCAGGCCACTGGCTGGCACTTACCAAGGTCCCTGTGGGGGCCTCCTGGGTCTGCTGGATTTGGGGGCCGGCAGTATTTGTTCCATGTGGCGGTAACTCCTCTCCCTCCTCCGCCAGGAAGAGCCATCCCAGCAGCGCACTTCCTGGCGGGGGGGCCCCCCCGTGCCCGAGGCGCTTCCCACAGCCCTGCATGTGTCCCCTCCAGCGACTCCGCCCACGAGTCCCCTCTCACAGGCTGAGGAGGCTGCTGCAGGGCGGGGAGTCGGTGTACTGGGAAATGGCCGTGATGATAGCAGGATATCAACTTCCACTGTGGTTTACATTGTCGATAACGGTGCATTTGCACCGCTTGGTGAATACTTCAAGTCACCAGTTAAATTTATTTTTTCTTTATTTTAAATTTGATATTATTTCCCGCCTTCTTCAGATGCCCAAAGCTTCTGATTAAAAATCAAATGTGGACTAAATATATCTGATTTGCTAAAATGTTTAAAGTTTTACATTCAGTTTCTCCAGCAGAAAACTTCTTCTCCCTGGACACATTTTTTTCCCCCTTTAGTCCCAGAAGGAGAGTTGCATCTCACAGCTAACTCGCTAAATGCTGGCCTTTGTAAGTTCTCCTTTATTTTGATTTCTGAAATGATTAAGATATATAATCTACAGAATTGGAAAGTGTAATTTTTAAAAGTACTGAGAGACTTTAACCCTGTTATAATTATTCTGCAAACCTTTAAAGGATTCTGTAGTCAGTACAACTAGATGAAAAGCTCTGATAGACTGAGAAATATAGAGGGTCATTTGTGAGCTGCAAGTTTGTGACTTGTGTTTCCCACCCACTCGCTCACTCTGCCCCTCTGAGTCTCAGAATGATTTCCTACCCTGGGTTCGTGGGAATCGGGAAGGACACAGTCTGATTCATTCTGGGGAAATACGAGGGATTCTGAAAGAGACAAGACGGGCCAGTTATGTCACTTCCTGTCGCCTGATCAAAGTCTGATGAAGAAACAGACTGACCAAGGGTTACTGCCAGGCGCGGGTGGTGCCTGGTGCCGACCCGGGTTTCCAGTGGGGTCAGTCAAGTCGCCGTGACCTCTGGACCCCTCAGAAGTCCCTGATGTTGGCTGCGCGGCAGCGGGGCTCCCGCTGCAGAGGTAGCATGTGGGCGCCGGACTGGGGCTGCAGATGAAGCCCCACGGCCCCTGAGCGTTTGGGTCCCGCCTGCATGCATCTTTCTGGGTCTGTTAGTTCAGTTTTATCTCCCATTCCCAGGATCCCAGCAGGCATCTGAAGTGAGTGGGCAGATGGGGAGAGAACACAAGCCTTCCCCTCCAGCTTGCGGGCCAAGACAAGGCACTCAGGTAGTTCTATACACCAGCAGGGACCGGAATCTCAGCGTCAGGACTGGACTCCTGGTCCACCAAGTGGAGGAGGTGGGGAAGCTACGGTCTGCTCACTCAGTCCAACAGAGATCAATGACGCTGTGCCCGAGCTGTGTCTTGTGCTGGAGGCTGCGAACACAGACCGAAAACCCAGGCCTTGGTCTGTGAGCTGCAGTGTGTGTGTGTGTGTGTGTGTGCGTGCGTGCGTGCGTGCGTGCGTGCGCGGGGGGGTAGGTGTGTGTGGGGGGGGTCTGAGCGGAGGAGCGGGAGTCAGCGCACGGCAGGGAGGGGTGCGAGACGCCACAGCCGGCCCTGATTCTGGCGTCTGGAGGAGTGGGGCGAGGACTGTGCGGGTGGAGGCTGGGCAGCGGCTGGGGCCCCGTTCGGAAGGACGGGCCATGTGGCCGATGTGATCTTGAATGGAAGCATGAAGGACTTCGGCTGGATCTTTACGAGAACCTCCTGAGAGGCAGGGCAGGTAAAGATGGGGCTGGATGGCTGGAGCTCTCCGCCGGGGGTCTGGAGAGCTGGCGTGTCCTACTTCAGGGAGGGAGTCCGAGTTACCCGGATTCCCCACCCGTGGACCCCGCCTGGGACTCCCGCCGTGCCCATGGACACTACTACTACCACTACTGAGCCATGTGTGTTTAAATCAAGTCCTTTTTTCGAACTCAAATGCACTTATATTTAAAAAGAACTTTACATGACAGTAAATACATTAAACGTGCCGTAAGTAGAAGTTAACAGAGAAGATAAACAAAACAAAACAACAAAGCAAAACAATGGAATGCACTGTTGTCAGGTGTTAACTAGAGTTGAAACTCTGAGCCCCAGGCCTGCTCTGATATTAAGGGATCATCAGCAAGAGCTGGTAAAAGACATACTTGCCCCAAATCGAGTCTCTCTCTTCGACAAGATAGGGGGATTGGTTGAGAATTGGGAAAGGCATGACCTTCGACCCCACCAGGGAGGAGTGTTACCGGGCACCAGGCATGGCCTACACACCATCTCTCCTGGCCACCCTGGAAGCACCGGACAGAGTACATACACCGCTCACAGCGGCCTCCTCGGAGGGGCGCGCAGGAAAAGCAGAGGTGTCCACGCTTCCTCAGGGCAGAGGGGCCGAAGCGGGTCAGCCGCCACTCCTTCCCGGATGCAGGAGATGGAGGTGTACGCGTGGGCTCCAGGGCCACGGGCTCTCATGAGCCAGGGAGTCCTGCCCCTGCTTCCTTAAGCTACTGTGCCGTAGACTATCTGGGGTAATCTTTTTAGCTGACTTTGCACAACAGTACAACTCCTGTTCAAGAGCAGCGAAAAGGAGCAGAAAATGGAATTTGAAATGTAGAAATAAAATAATTGTGGCCCATGAGCTATAATCTGATTTCATGCTTTACAGGGAAATGAAAGAAGGCTTCCTTAAAATGTATGGTTTCTGCTCTCTCCCCTCTCCCCCTCCCCCCTTTAACCATTTTAGGATTTCCTCTAGCTCCGAAGAGAAAATAGGATTGTGGAAAACGTTCAGCTCTCAAGTGTCACTGCCACTCAGGGGCCAGCTCGGTTTAATGTGAACTTCCCATTCTGGGTAAGAGGAAATTCTTCAATTAATAAACCGGGTGTGCGGAGGCCAGTCTTTAAGGTTTAATCAATTTCATCTGTACTTAGGATAAAAAGACTGACTATTCTCCTTTTTTTTTTTTTTTTTTTTTTTTCGTTTTCCTTCTTTAAAAAAATAATAAAATGAATGTTTTATTTTAAATTCTTTGAGGTTCGTATCTCCTGTTTCAGGAAATATTGTCTATTGCGTGCAGTGAGTATGAAAACTCCCCCCTCCGTTTTTACTTTTGCTAGGAATCTTTTTTCAAAAATAACTAAATTCTCCCCTGTCCTCATATACTATAACAGCTTGGGAGACAACACGACTTACACAGGACTTTGGCAGACACCTCGTGGGGGGCTGGGGAGAGAGACAAATCACCAAATATGGATGCAAGAGCTCCTTCTGGACAAGCACTGAGAGGTGGGTGAGGGAACGTGCGCCCGCAGCCCCTGCACTACCAGGGACGTCCGGGGCCCAGACAACCTCACCCAGGAGGCCTACCCTGTGGTCACCGGCGGGCACGAGGACCTCAGAACAGAACCAGGGCGTCTCCCCAGCAGGACTGAGTAAACATTCGGACCTGCTGACCAACCAGGACCGACAGGACTTCCCGGGACAGTGGACGCCTGAATCTTTGTCACGTGGTCCCTGGACACGCGGGGTCCGGTCAGACTCGGGGACGGAGGCTGTGGTCAGGCCCCACGATGGCGAGTCTGCGCCTCGGCTCCACGTAGCAGCTAAGCACTCTGGGCCGTTTCTTCATCTACAGGACGGAGATAAAGCCACTACGAACCTTTTCCAAGGCTGTGTGGTGGGCCTCACACAGCACTTGGGACCCACAGGGCAGGAGGTCCCGTCCGACCCAGGTCCTCCCCATGCTTCTTCACAAGGGGCCTGGGTGAAAATGCTACTTTTAAGTCAGTGTTTTTCACCAAAACGCTGCAAACCCAGGGCCCTGTGAGTTCCACTGTGAGAAGGAGCACGAAAGCCTCACCGCTCTGAACAGCGGCTGCAACGATCAAGGGTCTCAACGTGGCTGGTCAAGGTGCCGCCAGCAGCCCATCTCTGCAAGAGAAACCTGGGGCTCAGAACAGCGACCAACAGTACTCAGTACACAGTAAGCACTCACTGAGAGAGAGGGGAGGGAGAGGGGAGGGGAGTGGAGGAGAGGGGCAGGGGACGGGGAAGGGGAGGCATCCAGGAGGCACAACTGCCGCGGCTGCTGGACCAAGGTAGTGGAGCCAGGAGCAGAGCCAGGCTCTGCCTGACCTGAGGCCCCTTGTCCTCCCACCAGGCCTCCTCCCTGAAGTGGCACCAAAGAGGACTTTTCTTGAAGACAGCAGCCTGTGATCCCAAGGAAGAACCGTGCCCTGGGTTTAGGGCCCACATGCCTACGCTCCCCGTGGAGAGGGGTGAGGGGAAACGCCTGCAGACACAGGTCACATGAGTACAAGGATGGGATGTGGGGGGGGGGCGGGGGGGGGGACACACTGGCTCCCACCCCAGCCCCCCTCCCTGCCTGTCCGGGGAGAGCGGGTCGCTGAGCCTCACCCTCACCCGTCTGCAAACAGGATGCCCTGTCACCTACGGGGCAGCGTGGGACTCCCAGATCCCACGTGCAAACCTCACAGCCCAGGACCTGGCCCAGCAGGTGCTCATCCACGGTCGTGACTGAACCTGAGTTCTCGTCCTCACCCATTCCGGCACCGGACAAAGGCCTGTCCTGAGGCGGGGGTGGTGGGCAGACGTGAACACCTGCAGGGGCTGGCGGGTCCTCAACGGAGCGGCACGCCTGGTGCAAGATGAGGCGCAAGTCTGGAGGCCGCAGCTATTCCCGTGCCCTGGCTGGAGGGGACAGTCCCCCCTCAGCTCCAGCCCACATAGCCAGAAAGGAATGTGGGCCTGGAGTTGTCAGATCTTCTGGGTTTTCAAGAGAAGCCAAAAATCTGGACCGTTGCATGAAATTTGCCAATTGTTAAATGTTGACAACCAATTCAAAACAAAATGTTTAAACTGTATGGCCCAAACAAAACATGTCCATTGGCCAAAACCGGCCTGCAGCTCCCAGTGTGAGGTCTCTGGAGGGAGTTTTCTCGAGAAACAGAGGTTGGAGGAACCAGAACAAACATCCACCTCTTTGGCCGCATGAATCAGGAAAGCACTTAGGGACCCATCTGTTGAGCTCCGGCCCCTCCTGCCCCCATGACGCACACTGGGCCTCAGTGGGGACAGGAAGGTTCATCCTGGAGGGAAAGGGCGGCAGGCTCTCCGCTGTCACCAGGTCCCAGTGGGCTAGAGCAGGGGACACGAAGCCACGGGCCTACGGTCAGACGAACCTCAGCTCGGACCCGGCCCCTGTAGGCCACGAGGGGCGAACTGCCCCTCCCCGGCCTCACCGGGGCCTCGTGTAGGGCTCCCCAGGCCCCCACGCTCTGAACCGAGGCTGGAGTTGTCACAGCCTGTCTACCAGGATGGGAGGGGCTGACACACGGCCGCTCTCTGGTGGTCTTGTCACTACAGCTCCAAGCACCGGTTCTCACACCGAGTCTCAAAACGCTCCCACTAGGCAGAAAGTCTGAGGTGACCTAAGACGATGATTTTCCTGGAAGAGTGAAGCAGGAGAACCTCAGTGGCACCAGGCCGGAATGTCCTCTAGGACAGACACTCTCCTCATCTCGTCCCTGGGACGAGCCCTTTCCACGAGAGCTGCGCGTTGTCTTCACAGCTAACGTTAAGCAGCAGCAGGCACCACTATCAACACCCCGTTCTGCAGATGGACACGTGGAGGCCCAGAGAAGCCACATCACACCCAAGGTAAAGAGCCAGTCGGGGGCAGGCACTCGGCCCCGAGACCTGGATCCACGAGCACCACGTCACCCTGCGCGGGGAAGAGCTCAGAGCTCCCCCGAGGAGCAGGGAGAAGCGCAGTGGGGTTGGGCCCCCAGGCTCCCCCCGTGCCCCGCAGCTCCCGGTCAGCCCCGCTGTCTCCCCCTGGGACCTGGGCACAAGCCCACGCACCCGAGCGCTCCTCCCATCTCGTCCCTTCTCCTGGCACCTCAGACTTTGAACTGCAGCTCAGATGTCACCTCCCAAGGATCTTCCCGACTCTCCGTGGTCTGGATGAGGTGACCCTCCCTTGGGGTGCCGTGGTCCCCACGCTGCCCAGGATAGCCCTGTTCTGTGACTCACCCGTGCCCCTGCAGCCTCCCCCCCGCCGGGGACAGAGCCCCTGACGGGCAGCAGCACAGAGCCGGTGGTCAGCGAGTGCCCCTACAGGGAACGAACAGAACTGGGACGCAGTTAAAGCACTGAGCAGGGCCCTCCACCAGCCACGAACGGATTCTTCTCTGTTCTGTAGTGCTGACGTCCTCGTGCACTCCAGTGAGGCACGTGTGCGTGTCCAGAAGCAGAGACAGAAGGGAGAAGGGAGCAGGGGCAGGACCACACGCTGCGAACACCAGGGGGCTGGGGCCTGCAGAGAGAGGGCCCAGGGGCCTCCAAGGGCTGCATTCCCCCGCAGCGAATCCCCCAGCGAGGGGGAGGAGGGGCCCTCACGAGCCCACCTGAGAGATGAAGAAGCTGAGACTCAGGGTGGGGAAGAAACTCAGCCGAGGTCGCAGATCCTGAGCCGTCTGAACCCCCTCCCAACCACCACCACCGTGGAGGTGGGTCCACCACTCACAAGGCAGCGAGACAGGAAAACCACACTCTGCTTGTTCTGAGGGATGATGGTTGCTGTGGCCTCGGACACAGACAGGCCCTTCTAGAGACGGGGCCCCAGCCCACGGCGAGCCCCCCGCCTGAGGCAGAGAAACCACGGCAGGCGTCCCTGCCGGGCCCAGGCCAGAGGCGCTGGAAGGGGGAGGCGCGCCGCGCTCCTCCGACTGAGGCGGTCTGAGGGCTCAGGGTCGCAGAGCCTGAGAGCGTGGCCTCAGGAAACTGTTTACTGGAGAAACAGGAGAAGAAAAAAAAGAAGAAAAGAGGGGGGAAATCTACCATAAAAAGTAAGTAAAATCAGCAGAATTCCTTCGTGAAAAGGGTGGAATTAGCATATGGCCTCAGCTGCCAAGTGAGGCCATTGAAGCAAGCAATGAAAATGAGTTCAAGACACAATTAGACATTTTTCTGGACGGAGACAGAGGGGACTGAGCAGGCGGCTGCATCTCAGAGGGAGCAGCAGGGCACGTTCAGGGCAGGGCCACCGTGCGAGAGCCCTGAGCACTGGCTGGGGGGGGGGGGGCGGGGGGCACCACCGGGGACCTCTCCCCCCCCCCCCACCGCATTCCACCGCCACGATGCCTCCTGCAGAACCTGCAGCCACCCGGGGCCCAAAATAACAGTCTGGCTCCATCCCCCTCGTGCCTCTGCTGCTGCCCCTGGGGCCGAGGGCCGCCTTCAGGGACTAGCGCGGCCAAGTCCCTGCCCTCAAGGAGCTCACAGTCTTGTGGGGGAGATGCACACAAACCCACAAGGTCAACACAGTGAAGTACATCAAAGTAAGACGTGAAGCTTCTGCTGAGCGAGCACAGAATAGGGGAATTTAGCAACTGGAGGGAGGGAGGCGGCCCGAAAGCAGAGGGAAGGGCCTTTCAGGGCCGAGGACACAGCAGGAGGCCACGGAGGCCCAGCCGCCAGCGCCTCAGAGGATGCCGATCACTCGGTTCCCCTGGACCCTCGGGGACAGGGCCAGATCCCCTCGGAATGACCAGAGGTGCCAACCGCTGGCTCAGGGACCAGACACGACTCAATGGCAACAACTCGGGACAGCTGTTCCCGGTCTCCCGAAGAGTGCGGCACACGCGGCCACCCAGGGCACGGGAGACGCTGGGTCCTCGTGGGCGACACAGTCTGTTAGGCCCTCTCTAGCCCAGCGGGTTCCAGGGTCCTCCTTCGGGAGGCTCCCTGATGATGGTCCAGCTTCGTCAGGCTCCCTGGGCCCCGTCCCCTTCAAGGTGGAGTGAATGTTTTACCCTGAAAGGACCTCGAACCTCTCCTCTGTGCTCACGGCAGGCCAGCCGGCGCACGGCATCTCCACGGCCCCTGGGCCCCCGGCCCGACCCTGAGTGGGGTCCCACCTCCCGCACACCCGCGAGTCAGAACCAGCTCTGCCGGCCTCTTGCGTCCACACGGCGGGCCTCTCAGATGGAAGCTGGGAGTGAGGGGGGTGCTGAGGAGACGATGAGGCCTGGCCCCTGCACCCAGCGCCCTACATACGGCGCAGTGGAAGGAGGGACGAGTGCTTGGCACTTGTCCTTCCAAAGCCCCGTCCGTCAGCCTGTCTGCCGGCCGCCGACCAGCTTCCACGGCGGCAGGGGGAGGAGACGGGGCGTGGGGTCTTCAGCAGGGCAGGCACTGACTCCGTGCCCCGTTCTCCTCCCAGGCAGAGAGCAATGGCCTTAAGCTCCCACTTTTACAACAGGCACTGTGTGCCCAGCACCGCATGCAGACGCTCACAACTCCGCTCACACCATCCCCACGACAGCCCAGCAAGGGGAGCGCCGTGGTTCCTCCTTCCAAAGGCAGCAGCTCAGTCAGGGAGGTCCGTTCACGGGCCCAAACACACAGCGAGCAAGCGGCAGGGCCCAGCTCCTCCACCACCCAGCAGAGCTCTCTAGTAGCCACGTGATCTCAGTTTCCGGGGACTTGCCCCCACTCCTGCCCCCGCCCCAGGAGGAGGTCCTTGAGAAGAGACGCCAAACCAAAGAAGAACCCACACCTACAGGACTCAGGAAAGCACTACACTTGCGATTACAGCTCTATTATAAAGGCTACAAATCGGGACCAGCCAAAGGAGGAGACACACAGGGCACGCCCTGGGCGGGCACAAACACAGGCCTCTACCGTGGAATCAGGGCTCATCACCCTCCTGGCACATCAATCTCTTCACCAACCAGGAAGCTCCAGTGAGCCCCTGGGTCCAGAGTTTTTATTGTGGTTTCATTACTTAGGCACGAACGATTGAATCACTGGTCGTGAGACTGAACTCGACTGATCCGCTCTGCCCTCCTCAGACGTCAAGAGGTCAGGCTGGTGCCTCTGGCCCAAAGCCCCAGCCCACTAGTCACATGGCTGGTCTCTAGTCTTCTTCTACCGTAAACTCAGGTGTGGTCCAGGGGACCACCAGGAATAGCAAAGACACTCCAGTCACTGGGGAAATTCCAAGGTTTCCGAAGCTCTGTCCCAGGATCCCAGGACAAAAGCCAGATTCCTTATTA
>RJWK010035856.1:8703-22100 GCA_004363435.1 Platanista minor
TTTTTTTTTTTTTTTTTTTTTTTTTTTTTTTTTTTTTTTTTTTTTTTTTTTGTGGTACGCGGGCCGCGGCACGTGGAATCCTCCCGGAACGGGGCACGAACCCGCGTTCCCTGCATCGGCAGGCGGACTCTCAACCACTGCCTCACCAGGGAAGCCCTTAACATGTCTTCTGATTGCAATTCACGATTTAGTAATAGCTGCATATAAGCCATAAATTTATATACATTTTCTCCTTGTTCTATGTAAATATCTGAATCTACAGAAAGCACTTTCAACCAGTACAGGCACATTTATTAAGTTTTCAGTAGCTGCTGTTGCATCTTTGAAATGAAATAGATCTGTTGATACAAGTATAATTGGAAGTTAGATCAGAATGATCAAATGATCAAATTACTTAAATTAGACACATAATGAATTGCCTAAAGAAGAAGAAACTGCTTGATTGGCAAAGGCTTACAGCAGACAGTAACCTTCAATCATTTCCTACCTCTGCAGTAAACACTGACTCATATTTTGAAGGATAGGTGATATAAAGGATAGTAATATCAAAGGTTGGTACAAATTTAAAAATCATCAAAAGAAACAAGACTGATGGAGTTTTTGTTCAGAATAAGAAGATTCTGACAGATAGGAAGTCTAAATCATTTTGAGCATCCCAACGGAAAAAAAAAAAAAGAAGATAGAAGTGGTATAATACGGATTTCAGTGCCCAAAATGTACATAGATAATGAAAAGGCAAATTGTATGCACTGTATGTAGCCAGGGACTGTCAAACTATGGGGACTTTTACCATTCCTACTGATTATTGAACACTGATCTTTGGGACACAAAATTCATCGTCATGTTTAAAATAACCTAGTCCATGTAACAGGGAGATTTGGTCTATTTTCTTTTTGGTAATTAAATACCAAAATGTCTAATAACTTGTACATGGTAAGCACTCCATTTATTCAGCAAGTATTTATTGCACATCCACTACGAGCTAAGCATTTAACAAAAATTAATAAATATTAATTTTACATAAGAATGAAGAAAAGCTTTTCTTGAAAATTGAAGCAAAATAATATGAATCCATCAATTAACTATATAATTCAAATCAAAACTTTGTCCCAGGGGGTGGTGGTGGGATGAATTGGGATATTGGGATTGACATGTATACACTAATATGTATAAAATAGACAGCTAATAAAAAAGAGATTTAAAAAAAACTTTGTCTAAACTACTAAAATATAAACATATTTTTAAGTCAGAAATTTATTCATTTATTTACTCATTTATTCAACAAATATTTATTTAGTGTTTATTAGGTGCCAGATATTGTTCTAGGCCTGAAGAATATAACAATGAACAGAACAGACTAAGTCGCTGTCTACATGTAGCATATATTGAAGTGGAGAAAACAGACAATTTAAAAAAATCAAGTATGTGATATAATGTCAGGATTCAGAAATAGAAGTGCTGATTTTGATAGGGTAGTCAGGGAAGGCTTCTCTGAAAAGGTCATATCTGAGTCATGCAAATAACTGATTTAAGAGCACTCCAGACAGAGGGAACAGTAAGTGAAAAATCCTGGTGCCACAAGCATATTTGGTGTGTCCTCAGAACAGTAAAAAGTCCAGTGTGGTTGGAGCATGGAAAGGGCGGAGAAGACTGATAGGAAATGAAATTGAATAGGTAGCCAAGGGCCAGATCATATAGGGCCTCATAAACCATGGTAGGAACCATCGAATTTATCCTATAGTCCACGGGAAGACTTTGCTGGGTTTTGAGCAAGGAAATGAGTTGATCTCGTTTACGTTTTTTATTTATTTATTTAACGTCTTTATTGGAGTATAATTGCTTTACAATGGTGTGTTATTTGCTGCTTTATGACAAAGTGAATTAGCTATACATATACATATATCCCCATATCTCCTCCCTCTTGCATCTCCCTCCCACCCTCCCTATGCCACCTCTCTAGGTGGTCACAAAGCACCACCAAGCTGATCTCCCTGTGCTATGCGGCTGCTTCCCACATAAGCTCACTTTGTCCCAGTTTACCGTTTTTAAAGCATCACCCTGGCTATTCTGTGAACTGACTCTAGGGAGGCAGAGTAGAAACACAGTTCAGAGGCTCGTTCATTTCCCTGGTGATTTGGAGTAGATGCACACTAATCTTTAGCTTTTTATTTTATTTTATTTTTTTGCGGTACGTGGGCCTCTCACTGTTGTGGCCTGTCCCGTTGCGGAGCACAGGCTCCGGACGCGCAGGCTCAGCGCCCATGGCTCACAGGCCCAGCCGCTCTGCGGCATGTGGGATGTTTCTGGACCGGAGCATGAACCTGTGTCCCCTGCATCGGCAGGCGGACTCTCAACCACTGCGCCACCAGGGAAGCCCTTTAGCTGTTTTTGAATTCCTAGCATCTTAGTGTCCTATCTCTGGATTAGCCTCTATTTCTTTTCTTTGTCAGAGGAGAGAATTTTTAATTTGTATGTACTTTTACTAATTTTTCTATACTTTGTCATTCCAATTTATATACTGATAATTTTTCTCAGTTCAATATTTTAAATCTCTTATGATCCAAGTTACTCTTTGATCTATATGAGTATGAATACAAAGCTAAAGTCAACCCAGTTCTTTCCAGATATAAATATATTTTTAATTATATTGTTACTTTTGATTAGAACTTTACATTTAAAAAATATTTTGCATATTAGAAAAACCCCAAATTTAAGAACAGACCAGTTCACTTATTTAGGGCTAGCATGTTATCAGGGAAAATAGATCTTAAACTCCAATTCATGTTCAGGGGCCCCCTGACTGATACAACATCTGGATGAGTAATGAAAGCATCCTGTATGGGTTGTTGGCATTGGTCTCTTTGGTGCCTTGATATGAGTCTGATAATGATCTCAGCAAGCCCCAAGTCTGCCTGCCTGACAGCTGTCAAATCTCGGTAGATCATCTGTGAGCTAGAAAGATATAGAATCCATGCTATTCAGTGGCATAAACAGAAGTTATCATCTGATGACTTTAAATTGTAATCAACTATAAGCTGATTTATTTAAATAGAATTTATGTTTTTTATATGCTCATTCATAGTGTGGAACACAAATGTACTTATTTTGAAAAAAAATAAAAGATAATATGTGATAGTAAGAAATATTGTTTTGAATTCAAAGAAATTATAATTTAGGTTGCTTAAGATAGAAGACTGGCAACTTATGAAATGGATGGGTATAATGGTGGATAAATTAAATCCCTAATACAGACTGTATGTAATATATAGTCACCATAAAGTTAAAAAATATCGCCAAGTTTCAGATAATAACTTACGATAGCCCCAGTATTTGTTATAGTCAATAGCTTGTTGATTTTTCCTCTTAGAAAAGTTCAAAAGAGTTTTTTTTACAAAACTTAATGTATTCCTGTAGTGGCCACATACTATTACTGAAAGAAAAGTCCACATTTGAGTTTGCAGCTTCAAAAGCCTTCTGAGATGAAGCCAAGTGCAGGACCATTTTGCACGGCCATGCTTAAGAATAGAAATGAGGATATCTTAATTAGAATAAAAAGAATAGCACCGTTAGCAAATAACTCTAGCATGAAAAAATAAATGAGAGCAAAAGAATTCAATGTGGCTTTATGCATGTTGCTACACGTACATTTATCTAAAATCTATAAATTGAGTTTGTTTCTACTATGTTTGAGAGTACAAGTAGATTCATTTCTCATTTCATGTATATTGTCTCTGCATATAAATACATCTTATAGACAATATATTAAAAACATGCTTTTCTACATTTTTATCAAGAATTTTGAAACTTCCCATGTTCTAAATAGCAAGCTTCTCTGCTAGATGGTAAGCTCCATGAATGGCAGGATTTTTTCCTAAGTACTGTTCACTGAAAAAATATACACACCCTGAAAGTTGAGAATTATGTTATTCGGTGGCCTTACCGAGGACTGTAGCCCAGAATAAGCCTCTCAGATAGCTCTGAGGAACTGTTCCAAAGAGGTAAGGGAGGAGCCAGGAAATATAGGAGCTTTTGCTGAAAAAACAAACAAACAAAGCAACACGTGTTGAACATCAAAAGATTATGGCTAATCACACACACCAAAAAATCCAGCCATCTCAAATTAATGATTTTAGTGCCGTTTTATGTATGGGAAGATGCAAGAGTCTGGTCTCATTGAAATTATTCTTTTGATATGCGTCTTAACTATCTAAGGCCAGTATTTTTTTTTTCTCCACCCTGAATTCCACTCAGGGAGCACCAGTAGGGGCGGCTGCCATGGCTGACAGCTTGATGGTGGGCAACATTAGTTGTTTATCGGAATGGTAGGCAACATTTTTTGTTTACTGAAATGGCAGGTAATATTTTTTGTCCACAGTACTTAGATTGTATACTTGGCTTAAATATTTGAAGAGAGAGAAAGCAATAAAAAAATAGAGAAAAGTAAGGAAGAAATGAAGGACAGAGATAACAAGGACTAGAAAAAAATAGGAGTAGGAGTGAATGAACTTATTTTTAGCATTACTCAGTACGATGATATTCTTAGAATTTCCAAGAACGTGTAATATTTCTGGAAAATCAGATAAATAAGCTAATGGTTTCTGTATTTTGAAAATTATATAAAGTTAAAAATTATTAAAATCTATAGGACAATGCCAAATATCTCATCTTTAAAATAGAATATACCAGAGATGTTATCTGTTAACAGTTTCTTTTTTAAGCAAAAAATAAAAATAAAAATAAAAAAAAGGAAGAAAGAAAAAGAAAGAAACGTTAGTCTTGTACTTCCAAACACGGCAGAAAAAAACTCAATTTAGGGGCTTCCTTGGTGGCGCTGTGGTTGAGAGTCCGCCTGCCGATGCAGGGGACACGGGTTAGTGCCCTGGTCCGGGAGGATCCCACATGCTGCGGAGCGGCTGGGCCCGTGAGCCATGGCCGCTGAGCCTGCGCGTCCGGAGCCTGTGCTCCGCAACGGGAGAGGCCACAACAGTGAGAGGCCCGCGTACCGCAAAAAAAAAAAAACAAAAAAACACACAAAAACTCAATTTATAGACTTTAGATAAATATGCATGGTAAATAGTCTTTTTGTCCAACTGATCAAAGCTTATTTGCAGTTGATTAGTCAGGTGTAGGTGGAAAGGTAATATAGGGATGGCCGGCCTGGAATGGACTCTAGACCAATTTAATACAAGACTAAGAATAAACTCTTCATGAGCATGGGAAGCAACAGAACCTGCTATGCACCAAATATCCTATGAAGTTATTTTCATTTGTTCTCCATTCATACCCTCAGACAACCTTGAGAGGTAGGTATTATTATGAGCTAAGAGTTATTTTCCACATTTTATGAATCAGTAAACTAACTTGCAAAATTAAGATTTTTAACTCAGTGGCATATGATCCTGCAATCCCACTCCTGGACATACATCCAGATAAAACTATAATTCAAAAAGATACATGCATTCCAATGTTCATTGCAGCACTGTTTACAACAGCCGAGACATGGAAGCAACTTAAATGTCCATTGACAGAAGAATGGATAAAGAAGATGTGGTACATATATACAATGGAATATTAGCCATAAATAAAGAATGAAATGATGCCACTTGCAGCAACATGGATGGACCTAAAGATTATCATACTAAGTGAATAAGTCAGAAAGAGAAAGACAAATACCATATGATATCACTGGCATATAGAATCTAAACTATGACACAAATGAACTTATCTACAAAACAGAAACAGACTCACAGACAGAGAACAGACTTGTGGTTGCCAAGCAGGGGAAGGAAGGGAGTTTGGGATTGGCAGATACAAACTATTATAAAAGGTCCTACTGTATAGCACAAGGAACTATATTCAGTATCCTATGATAAACCATAACGGAAAAGAATATGAAAAGAATGTATATGTATGTATAACTGAATCATTTGCTATACAACAGAAATTAACACAACTATACTTCAACTATACGTCAGTAAAATAAATTTTTTGAAGAAGATTTTAACTCAGGTCTGTTGTTCATTCAACAAGCATTTATTAGGTACAGCTAACCAGCTAAGACCCTAATAACAATATCCAAAGGTCCATGTTCTTTCCACTAAACTGTGGGGACATGTGACACAGGACAGGATGGAAAGCAAGTAAGGCTACAGATGATGAAACAGCCAGCAACCTAGTGAAGAAGCAGCAGCCCCAGGAAGGAAGCACTCTCAGGTGACACAGAGCATGGCTGGAGCCCTGGAGAGTTAGGAATCACTGAGTAACACCGATTAGAAGGACATTAAGGAAACATAGAAAAATCAGACAGGAATCCTCTTTCATCCATTCTTTCATTCAACAATTATATGTGGAATGTCTATTATGTGCAAATCACTGAGCTAGGGGCCAGGGAGGGCAGGGGAGAATGCCAAGTTCATTGAGTAGAGGCTTTAACAGAGAAGAAGCTACAAAAATGGGGAAGATGGTAGGAAAATGAGGATGTGCTAGATAAACAGAAGTAATAGGTAATATGAATGTAAGGAAATGAAGTATCAGAATTTTAGAACTGACCACCCTGGACATCATCTTATTTGGTCAGCTTGTCCTCCAGTAACCTGCGTCCAGATACCCAGCAGCTAGAGAGCAAGAATGCCCAAACCAGAGTCCTGGCTCCTGGTGCAAGTTTCCTTCAACGACCTGACCTGATTTGCAGAAGCCTCTAGGGCTCTGGGTTCCAAACAGGAGGCGTATGTTGTCATTTCTAACATGAAACAGGAGACATGAGTTCTAGGGAAGAAGAAAGATGTTTTATCATGCACACAGAGGAGAGAGTCAACAGAGGGAAGAGCATAAGAAATGATATTGTTATGGAGGTAACTTCAGTGCAGTAATGGATTTAGAAGTTCTCTTGCTACAAGTCACCATGGAAACCACCTGTTAAAATTCTACTCCTCCTTCAAGCTCTAGTTCAAGCATCATATTCTCCCTGAGACCTTTCAAGATCCTCCAGGTAGAAGTCATTGTTTCTCCTCAGTGCTCTCAAAACACATTGTTTATGCCAACTTTGATGACAGTTTGGTGTATACTTTTTTTTCTCATTTCACTGTGATCTCTGTTGCCAGCTGGGATCACATGGGCCATCTTGGTGTCTGTGATATTTAGCCCAGTACCTGGCACCAAGTAGATGCTCAACTACACGTACGGGGTTAGACTGAATTCAGCGAGATCCGTGATAAATGAAAATGCATGTGCCTAGGAATAAAAGACAAACAAAAACACACAAAAAATGTAGCAGTAATAGTTGCAGACCTCCAAACACCCTTTAACAAGAGGACCTTACCAGGAGTTTGCAGCAGGGGAGGTATTCACACATCCTGTAACTTTTTACCTTTTAAAGCTTAATATGTTTGAGAAACTCTAAAGCATTCTTATTTCAGGGCAAAATGTTCAAACACTTCTACTTAAAGTCCTTCATCCCAAGGGTTTCGGAATAGCTCACGACTATTTCTGGCTGCCAACACTGCCAAATAGCCCTGTTTCAGAGCATCAAAACTCACTGGCAACACTGCAGGAAGTCAATGAAGAACGCTGCCTTGGCCTGTAAACTAAAATGCCACCATGTGTTTGCAAGTTTAACATTTCAGTGGATGAACAAGTAAGATGAGGAGAGAGAGAGAGAGAGAGAGAAGGATGGAGATGATTCCCTTCATACAACAAACTCTACTTGAAAGTCACTTTTATATAGACATAAACAGTTGTTATTTACAAAGACACATTTTAGTCTACTGGGATTTTTCCATGCTCATATTATTTTTTTCAAATGTGGTTTAAACAATTTAGAAACAGATTAGCTAGATCTAAATAGATGCAAAAAATATTTACTAAGCTTGACATTTAAGCAAAATGTCAAATCTAATATTTTTATCTTTAATTATATTTTGTTTATGTTTCTTTTTATTTTTTGCGGTAAGCAGACCTCTCACTGTTGTGGCCTCTCCCGTTGTGGAGCACAGGCTCCGGACCCACTGGCTCAGCGGCCATGGCTCATGGGCCCAGCCACTCCGCGGCATGTGGGATCTTCCCGGACCGGGGCACGAACCCGTGTCTCCTGCATCGGCAGGCGGACTCTCAACCACTGCGCCAGCAGGGAAGCCCTATATTTTGAAACTATCAAAAATATAACATATGTGCATCCACCACCTAGTTTTTTTGTTTGTTTGTTTTTTGTTTTTTGCAGTACTTGGGCCTCTCACTGCTGTGGCCTCTCCCGTTGCGGAGCACAGGCTCCGGACGCGCAGGCTCAGCGGCCATGGCTCACGGGCCCAGCTGCTCCGCGGCACGTGGGATCTTCCCGGACTGGGGCACGAACCCACGTCCCCTGCATCGGCAGGCGGACTCTCCACCACTGCACCACCAGGGAAGCCCCCACCACCTAGTTTTAACAAACATTTTACCATATTTATTTTTTATCTTTTCTTAAGAGACATAACATTATGGATAAAGTTAAAGGCATCTTCCTTCCTTAATCATGTTTCCTACTTTCTCTTTCCAGGATTGGTATATAACATCCTTATGAATATTTTAATCATATTTTTCATTATTCAAATAATGAAATTTATGATAGCATGTTATAATATGTATTAAATATTATTTAAAAAACAAATTTAAATTAAATTGACACTAAAATTAATAAGTGAAAGATAAAGGATGATATAATCATAAAGGGAGATTATTTGATACAAGTTTTAATTATGAATGTATTTAGTTCATGCCAGCATAACTTAATCAACACTTTATTTTTATACTCAATTATAACAGCATAAACTTTTGTGGACATCAGTCTGGAAAAAAAACATGTTATAAAAGCACTGAGAATTAATTTCATGAGGAAACGCTGTAAGTATACAAAGGTCACCTTATTTTCCTACCTTTATATCACAAGATCAATAAAACTGACTGAAACTTGTTGGATAGGTATTTTATTGTTCCCATTTATCACCTATCACTTATAAACACACACACACACACACACACACACACACACACACACACGCTCTTACTCACTTACGGCTCTTAGCTCCCTGAGAGCCAAGGAGTAAAGGAAAACACATCAGGTCTTAAGGTGACATTACCTAATAAAAGGAGCTATGCCGTATCATCAAGTAACACTACCTTTTTTCTTTGAAAAGAATTATTATGAGTGTCCTTCTAGGAAACTAAATAAAAATTAAACAGACAAATGAAAACCACCTGAACAATGTAATGGACACTGTTTTCAAACTAGCAATTTTACCACAATGCAGAGTTATTTTTCATCTACTGTTTCTTATATCTCATGGATAAAATCCAAGGGCATGATATGAAATTGCAGCTTTCTGGAAAATCTAGACTGTAATGATGTTCATGCATATGTACTCCTGAAAGTCCTTTGGCAAAAGAAAGCATACCAGAGGGCCAGTTTGTAAAATGTAAACATGAAGCCACCCCACTGGCTGCAGTGGGTGTGGGAATCCCACAGCTGGTCCTAAAGGAAGGTGCTAAAACACTCAACATGGATTGTGACAGAAAGGAGTGAGTGGGAATTCAGTCTATCACGTTATTCAAATGCGATTTTTTCATTATATTGTTTTTCCTTCCAATTTTTTATTCTGGGGTTTTCATGCTTTCTGACTCTGTTGTGTACTAAGACCCATCTAGTCAGAGCAACCGTGCTTCTTAGTAATCAGAGAGTCACCCTTGGTTATTGAATATGTTTTCCAGCTTAATGAGCAAGAGCATACACATGATGCTAATGAGGGATTTTTGCTTCAAGATACTTTTAAAAATGTATATGAGTAAGAAGAATTGTTTACTCAGATTATTTTAAGATGTAAATGCAGCTGCTTCAAAAAGGAAAAAATAATCCTGAGAAAAATGCAACTGTGATACATGAAAAGGGATCACGAGCTCAATCCTGCTTCAACTACATCCTATATACTGAAGAGGGGTGCGGGAGCACTCGAGGCCTCGGAGGGAGCCTTGTTTGCTCTCTAAAGCAGTGGCACTAATCGTAGCTGCTGCCACAGTCCTCATCAATCAGTCCTGGAATCAGGCCAGGTGTATGTTAAAAAATAATTCTCTAAACCACAATTAAGGGTGCTTACGTGATATCTACATCATGATAGAGCCCTGTTTGCCTCTGTCCCAGTAGCAAAGAAAGAAAATTCTCCCTACCAGGGGAGGAAAAAATACCTTCCTGAATCCCACATGCAGCTGCCACCCTGAGCCTGGCTGCTCTTCTCTTAAGTTTCCGATTTGGAACAGAACACAGGTCAGGAAAAAAAAAAAAGGAGGAAAGGGTAATAGAGCGGGAAATGAATAGGGGTGACATTTTTTATCTTAGTGCTTTGCTACAATATGCCTTAAGTATCAAGCCACTAAGCCCTATTGATTCCTCCTTCGAGTGACTGCCTCACTCTTGAGCTTCCCTTTGCTAGTCCCGCTAGCGCCATGACGGTGATAGCCTGGTGACTAGTGCCCCTGCCCACACTCCACTACCCGCTAATCTTCCTAAAGCACCCCTTTCGTCATGTTGACCTTCTCATCACCCTGTGCTCAGAAAGCTTTCTGGACTCCCCACTGACTAGAAGATAAAGGGCACTCTTTGGACTGGAATTGAGGCCCTTTATAATCTGTCTACAGACTGCTGGACTCGGCCACTTTTACTGGGCAGAGTTCATTTCAATCAGACTGAGTTTTTCCTGTTCCCCAGCACCCGGTGCACTGTCTGCCTCCAAACATTTCCCCATGTCGTTTCTTCCATCACAATTCTGTTAAATCCTACCCATCTTTTGAGATAGTTCAGTTTCCATGGTTTCCTCCCCACCTTGTGAGCATTAAACCTGGGAGTCATGTGGAAGTTGGAGCTAAGTGCCTGGCACTGGGGCCCCCTCCAGACTTTCATCTCCTTTCTCACCACTCCATCTTGGTTTTACTTGATGAATCAGGCCTTCTGACTTCTCCACTATTGATGTTTTTCAATCAGTGCATTTAATCACCTGTTCCTGTCACCTGAAACCACACACATATCACCTGAAGCATGTGGAGGAATACGTGTCACTGAAGCATGTACATTAAACAAGAATATTAAACTCCTTATAATGGAATAAAAGAGAAAGAGAAAAAGGGTGTGGCTGAGATTTGTCAGTAGGCTGTGCAAGCTATCTGCCTTAGAAAGAGCTAAGGGACTTGCTTAAAATGTTGATTTCTGAGTCCCATCCCAGATGTATTGCATGAGAATTTCTCATGGCGAATCTTACACACACTAAATTTGGAAAATCTCTTAGTCTTAGAGGGTAAGAAAGAGCATTTACTATGATTACAACTCATCACAGCTGCACATCAGAATCACATTTTGTAGCATTTTTGACAACTGCAGTTACCTTGACCTCATACCAGACCTCCTAAGGGAGAATCTTTGTGTTGGCACCCAAGGTCAAAATATCCCACAAGAGGTTTTGCTCTGCATCCAGGATTGGAAACCAACCACTAAGCCAAAAGTTAATGATGACCAATATTTATTAGGTAGTTACAACTTCTAGAAATAGTGTTAAGCAGTTTATGTACATTTATAAACGATTTTCATAGGTTTGGAGAAGTTAAATAACTAGTCCAATGCCATACAACTAGTAAGTGATCAAGCCTCAGTTAAACACAGGTCTATTTGATACAAAACTCCAAACTCTAATCTCATTCCCATCTACCTTTATTATTTTAGACATTATTTTAATACATGGCCGTCAGTCTCTTTCCCTGGAATCGTTCCTCCTGTTAAATATGTGATTCTGGTTTTGAAACTTCTGACATCACCTAGGGGAAGGGTTCCTCAGCTTAGCTTCCCTTCGTTCACACACCCTTTGACTGGCTATCTGTAGTTCTAGACATTTTCTCAATCCTTTCCATCTAATAAGCCAATTTCTATGCTTTAATCCTTATAAAAAATAGATATTAATAGCAACTGAACTTTTTCCATGTACAAGAGAAGCCTGGTCACCCTCACTGTAATCCTAGGTTACATGTCTGGAGAAGGGCATTGGTCCTTCCTCCTAGGTTTCAAAACAAAAAGGATTGCCGTTCTCAAATTAAAAAAAAAAAAAAATTATTGGCCCAAACTTACATATGTCACCTGAGTAACGATATGGTAGACTTCCTCACCTTACCTCTCAGTCAAACTCTTCCACCCTTTGTATAGAGGGTTTAAATTTTCAATGAATTTTCACATCTCTTACCTTACTTTTTCCCCACAACTCAGTCATTCCTGAATTGTAGCTTCTTTACAGGTAAAATACTTGTAATCAAATTCCATCAAAAGGAGTGACATGAAAATTAATGAGTAAATGGATTTGAAGTATCACAGGAGTCTTGAGTGAAAGGTACACACTGTTTTTGCTGTTACTACTATAATGCAGCTCACCCATGACAGTTCTGACGGAGAACACTGACAGCAGCTCTGACCTCATTTACTGGCCAGGCCAGAAGGGGTCTGCATCGTAACCTTAGAGACAGACAAGCTCCAGGGGAACAATACAGTCAAGGTCCAAAACAACCCCGAAACCACCGTCACTGCCATGCAACTGAGTGCTTTAAAACTGATTAGGAATGTTGTACAGTCAAAATTCTGAATGGATATCAGATCAAGAACCTTGGGAGAGGAATAAGTGACAGGCATGTTTGATAGATGAAACAAAATCTAGTGAAATTAGAGAGCAGCCACAAACCAGACACATGAATAAGTAATTTGCTACCTGGAAGCGTTTGCACCCTCACACTCTGGTGGATGACAGGACATTCTTAAATACACGGGAAAGGCTTATTTAACTCATTTCAGAACATTCTTGGAAGAGGCATTTCAAGAGAGGCAGGGAATTGAATTAATGTCAAATCCTCCAAAATATTCATGAAATAATTATAAATGTATGTGAGTTTTACTTCCTATAATTTAGATTCTTTGCTCCATCAAGTGGTCTTTTAAGCTTATTGAATATTTCTCTTCTTTCTTACAATTCAGAGAGCTAAGGTTTTCAGTCAATGTTAATTTTCTCTGAAGGATTTTCAGAGGGGAGTATTTCCACATAGAGACCCCTGAAATTATTATTTTCAAGTAGGGCTGATTCTTTTTCTTTGTAGCCTAGTAGAAAAGAGATCTATGTAATCTCAGTGTCAAAGTGTCAAAAGACTGAGATAGGTTGAAAAAAAGAAGAAAAGAAAAGAAAACACAAAAAACCTTAAAGGCATCCATGCAGTTCTCAGCCTTACAAATCCCTGGCTCACATAAAATACTTGTGACATGCTGTAATTAGTTACTCCTCTCAGAATGAATAATAATGCAATTATTTGCCAAAAGCAGGGAAGAAGGGATAGTTTCTGTTTTTAAAAATGTT
>RJWK010035857.1:0-22000 GCA_004363435.1 Platanista minor
GGGTGGGGGCGGAAACCAATGGTAAAGGGTGGTCGCTGTGAGAACAGATTTATGCTAAAATAAAAAAAAAAACCCGGGCGTGTGGGGGGGAGTACTTCCTAACAGAGCTCTTGAGAAAAGGGCTGAGCTCTCTGTCACTCTGGAGATGCTCTAGCCTTGGCTGCATGGCCGTGCTGGAAGAACACTGCAGAAAAACTCCAGCGTCAGATCACTGAAGGAAGGAACTAAGTTGTTTCCCCCACAGGACCCTGTGATGCCATGCATGGGGGACTTGAATCTGAAGTTGGGGTGTGTGTGTGGTGTGGTATGTGTGTGTGGTCTTGTAATAGGGAATAATAAATCTGACTCCATATTGGATCTATTTCTTTAGCTCCAACCTTTGTGCCCTGTTGCCTCTGCTTAGTCATGCTGGCTCTGCACCTTTTGTAAAAGAATGTTGCCTATGGCTTGAAATATACAGGATAGCCTGACCTCGACCTGACCTGAACAGAGAATAACAGGACCGTGACCTGGCCTACTGGACAGCTACAAGAACAAAGGATCTGACACCAAGAAGTTTGCAACAACTAACACACCCCTCCCTCACCTTGCCTTTAAAAGGGCTTTGCTGAAAGCTCCTCGGGAGTTTGGCCTTTTTAAGGCACGAGCCACCTGTTTCCTTGCCTGGCCCCATGATAAACCTCTCTGCTTCAAACTCTTAATGTTTCAGTATTGTTTGGCCTCACTGTGTATTAGGCACACAGACTTGCATTCGGTAACAATCATGGTGAGCCAGCCAGGAATCTGTGCCTGTGGTGGTGGACCCCGGCCAGGGACAGCCCCTTCCCAAATTCCCAGCAGCTGCTGGAGCTCGTTTTGCTCCAGGGAACTACGAGGGACTCTACCTGAGAGGCGTCAACTGCCCCAGTGCACAAGACCATTTGGAGCAGAGAAACGTCCAGAGCTATGGTCCACATTTGGTGTCGCTTGGGGGTAAGTCGCTCCATCTTGCACGGGCTGGGAATTCTCTCCACTCCATTTGGGTTACTTCCCTTGTGGGAAGTGAGACACTCTGGGTCTGTTCTCTTTTGAGAGCTAAGCCAGTCTGTTTGGAGACCTCCGTCTGGGAGTAGAAATGGAATTTTAGACTACACCTCCACTGATTTTCTGTGTGACCGTAGCTTATTTGTTATTTGTGTTTTTGTGTGTGTGTATTGTTTTGGGGTGAGCGACTCCAGCTTGTGCCTTTGTTAGTGGGACCATACGTTTGTTATTTGTATGTGTGTGTTATCAGTATGCATCGGTCAGTTGAGACATCTTCAGTAACAGGGCTTGTGTGTGACGGCATCAGGGTATCCTTCCCTATTGTGTTGGGTTTCGCCTGTGGTCGAGCATTGGTTGAGGTTTTCCTTTTGCAATGAATGGGTATCTCCCTTTTTGGCGCTAGGGAACTGTGATCCTGAAAGACCATTTTGCATTGCATTTGTTTGCTTTATTAATATTAGATAACACCGGCCATGAATAATTAAGTATGGATAATCAGAGCTCTGTTCCATCTTATAGTCGCCCTAGCATGTGTTTTGCAAAACTGGGAGATCTTCAGTATGCTCCTAGAAAGAGAGAGAAAGAAGATATTTTTTTAACACTTCACCACCACTACATTCTTTAGACTCTGGACTAAATTAAGATGAAACTCTCTTAAAATTCCAAACCTGGTTCTCTTTGCATATGCAGTTAAGAGAAAGCTGGCTTGATAAAATACCTTTTTTTCAGAATTATGACCCCAAGAGAACGAAAATATTCTGAGGAGCAAGCTTGAACATAACTAAGTAAATTCAACCTATTCCAACCGTTATTTTTGGTTTGCATTTGCCAGGTGAATTGCCATGACACATGTGGTAATGATTTCTTATCTTTACATTTGCATGTTGTTTGTTGTTAAAAAGTAGGATCCTTGTTTGAAAAAGTTGAGGAAATTGTTGGACTTCACCCTTTTGTTTTTGTTCTGCAGGAATTAGATTTTGTTCTTTGTGTGTATGTTTACATTTGTCTTGCATATAAGTATGCTGGCTATGAGATCTCTGTCTATCTGGATGTATGTATGTTTCATTATGATTAGGTGTCTTTGTCTTTGGATAGTATTGCTGAGGTTAACTTGTAAGTGAGCTCTATTTAATAGACTTAAAAGTAAACGCTTACAAATTAAATACTTACTACTATTTAGAAAACAGGCCAAAATGAATTTCAGGTTCTCATGATCTGGGAAATATTCGGTATGGAATTGATATCTGGTACTGAAGCTAGCTTAAGCTTGTTGGTTTGACTAATACAGACGTGTCTTTTAGAAAATTCAAACTATTTAGGATAAACCTTATAACCAGCAATAGAAATTTCTAGTAAGCATTTCCAAAAAATAAGTATAAATTGTGAGAGATGCCTTTAACATTACTTACTACTTAGGATGCTTTTAAATGCTTGTAATAGAAAACACAACTAAAAGTATCTTAAACAATTACGACTAATTCCTAATGGTTCCAGCATAGATTCAGTCAGTGAATCAGTGACATCAAGGATCCAGGTTCTTGCCATATTTTCCTCTGCCATTCTTACATGTCAGTTTTGTCTTCGGATTTGTTCCCTCATGATCTTAAGACAGCTTCCACGGCACCAGTCCTCATCCAACAATGACCAGATTCAGAAAAGTATGAACCTTTTGTCCCTTTCAAGAGCAAAGGAAACACAAAAGTTCCCTTATTTGCCTTCACAGTTCTTAAGCAAGGTTGCACCTGTATTAAATCAGATATTGCCAAGAAGAAAAGGAATTACACCAGGATTGCCTTAACCTAATCCCCATTCACCCACTGGGGCTAAGGAGGAACCAGTGAAAATCATGGGCCTAGTAACTGAACAGTATTGGGGTTCTCTTGGCAAGGAAGTATGAAGGGAATTGTTGGTGTGGTCAATACAGACATGTCTTTTATTGTGCCTCGGTTTACTGAGGGTGAATGGGTTTATGTTGTTTCTGTTGCACAGTTTGTCAACAGAAAAAAAAATTAGCTTGGTATGATGAAATTCTTATAAGTAAATTAGATGCAAATAGGATGAGAGCTTTTGGGTGACCTCTTTAGAAATGGCTATGATTTGGGAATGTCTACTTAAGGGTGGTCCCTCCAGATATTTGGTAACTTAAATTTTAGAGTTGTGCTAGTTTGGGTTGGATGATGGGGGATTACTGAATAGCTAGGTCATTCCCAGGCAGGGTACTGAAACATTAAGTACTGAATATAGAAACTAAAGGTGTCTGGGACTATGTTTGGTGCCACACTGAGATATTTTCTATAAAAAGCAGATGTTTTAAAAAATTATTATTGTTGTTTGCCAACCTACAGAATGCTAAAGGACAGTTAATAATTGATTGCTTCTTGGTTTTCACTAGAGATTAAGGAGTTTTTTTAGAGCTTTGGATTCAAATTTAAATATGTAATTAAAGCTACTAAAATAATAAAGGAAACATTTCAGTATAGAGCAGGAAAGTAGGATATGTTTTCTTAAAAGGGAGTTTTACACATGGTTGGGCTGAGATTAGGTTAAACTTAATTAAGTAAATGGATTTTGTTATTAAAAACAGGCTGGTACAAGACTAGATTTAGTCCCTCTCTACTAAGGGAACAGGTTTACTTAGAATGCTGCTTTTGATAATAAATTGAACTTCCTTGCCTTTAAGTGATCTATATTTGCTTCTGAGATCTCTTCTCACTTTGGTTAAGAAACAAGTATTGTCTTACAGTGACCTGTGACCTTATCTGACCAAGTGTTTTGAAACTTTTTGACGAACTTCCCAAATATCAAATTTTAGTTAAAATTCTTTTGCCCTCCAGCTAACTTTGGGATGCTTTAGAGGGCCCTTGACGCATCTTAGAAGTATTTAATTCGTATTATTTGGTATGTTGAATTACATGGGAAGCATTGTCAAGTGGGTGATAAGCCTCCTCAGATTATACAGTACAGATGTTATTAACATAGATATTCTAGAAATTATGTAAAGTTTCTGAAATGTAGATATGTCCTGGGATAAATGCTATCAGTCATAATTCTGGTTATCTTAAAATGTATATTGTAGCAACTTGACTAAGATTTTTTGTCAAGTTGCTAAATCAGATCTTTAACCTTGCCTTCTTAAGTCTTTAATAGACAGTTAAGCTGATGCTTTGCAAAACTGCTTCATCTCCAAGATTTATAGGAAGGACTAATAAATTTTAGATTATACTTTTTTTTTTTTTTTTTTTTGCTGCACGACATGGCAAAATTAAGTCGCGATCTTAATTCCCTGACCAGGGATTGAACCCGTGCTCCCTGCAGCGGAAGTGCAGAGTCTTAACCACTGGATCGCCAGGGAAGTCTCTCAGATTATACTGCTGAACTAGGTAAGAAATTAAAAACCCTAATGGAAATCCTGATGGCTTCATGAAAAGTTAACAAAAGCATTGGTTACTAAGTGAACTGGTGAATACGGTTATAATGTTTATGGGTTTTGTCTGGAATATTACTGATTTTGATTTGTGTTTTCCAGATATAGGGAAGCACTTCCCCTCAAGTTATTCATGACTTAACAGCAATTCGGTAAATTATACCTTGCTGAGTAAAACTGAAATATTTTTCTTTTCTCTCTGGCTGGTCCCTCCAGAAACTGGAGATCCTTGGGTTCTGAGCAGGCTTATCAGGTGAATGGGAAAGACTGTCTCCTGGCATGTACAGGAATCTTGATATTTTGGGGACCAAGAATGCCACCGAGCCAGAATCTGATGGCAGGCCTTTGGCATGGATTTCCTGGCCTTAAGAGGCCTTTGGGAATTCAGTCTAAGATTCCTGAGGAGTTCCACCACAGCCAGTTTGGGAAAGCCTATGTAGTCAATTGGCTAGACTTAATTTACAGTGTTTGTGGAGAACACTGCCTGCTTTAAGTCTACTGCTAAAAGCACATGTACAATGCTTGTGTGGCAACTGGGTATAAGTGATAAAATGTATGGCCCACAAAGTATATACCCATTAACATACCTCTGAGCCTGTTCACAATATTTGATCAGTTTTCCCCCATCATGAGTATCTAGGCAAATATAAAGGAGGCCTAGCACCAAGGGACATGATCTAGACCTGGGGCAAGAAGCTAAATCACCCTGGCATCAAGGGACATGTTTTGGTCTGTTGAAGAATTTGCAATTAACAAGGGAGATAGATGATGGGAAATCTGTACATATTTTGAGGTCTGGGGAAGTCATTCTAGCTGGTACATGATTTAACTTAAACTTTACTGACCAGAGCAGCCTGTTTTGTGGCCTTTCGGACATGCATTGTACATCTGCCTTGGCCACTGAGGAGTGGAATACATTTGAAAGTCACAACTGGAGTAGATGTGGTTCAGACGTTCAAGGTAAAACTAGGTGGCCATTGTGCATGTGATTTCATATATTTCATATATACCTACCTATATTGCTGAAAACTTGAATTTTCTGAGCTTTATCATACTTGGGATGCCACCAGCCATTCTCAAAGAAGTGTCTGCTGGCAGATGGCAGCTGCAGCCATATGACCTCAAGATCTCCTCTTGTAACTATAAAATTTTTAGACAATAAAATTGTTTTAGTCAGATGTCAGCAGAAAAAGGAGATGTGCAGTGGTCAATTCCCCCTGTTATATATATGTTAATAACCACATCAGAAGTTAAAACCTACTTAGATAAAAGTACACAACTGGCTACCTGGCTACAAGTCTCCCCCAAAGTGCCAGGTCCAGACTGGCTTTCAGGCTTATTCTCCTGAATTCCTCAGGGAATGAGATTTTTATTATACAAGACTCAGATCCAGCAGTTGGAACTCGAGAGTATTTCCAGCTCTGTGTCCATTCCCCAAATCAAGGTAGGACTATGTCCCATTTCAGCAGGAAGTAGCCAGAATGGTAATCACCCCATTCCCGGAAAGAATTGGGGAAGGATGAAACAGGATTGGGGTTTGAAACCAAATCACTGTGAAACGGAGTTCCTCTGCTGAGTTTATGATTAACCTATCGAAAACAAACACCGTTCCCCTCTTGTTGTCCAACACCTTCTCCTCAAGATTGAGGAGTATCAAAGAAAAGGGAAGAATTGTAACATGGAGGAACAAATCTGACTCCATATTAGATCTGCTCCTTTTACTTTAACCTTATTTAACCTTTGCGTTCTATTGCCTGTGCTTAGTCATTCTGGCTCTGCATCTTTTGTAAAAGAATACTGCCTATAGCCTGAAATATACAGGATAGCCTACAGGATAACCTAACCTTGACCTGACCTGAACAGAGAATAACAGGAACATCAGGACCTGACTGACCTGGCCTATGTAGACAGCTACATCCAACACAAAGAAGTTTGCAACAACTAACCACTTCCCTCCCTCATCTTGCTTTTAAAGGGCTTTGCTAAAAGCCTTTGGGGAGTTGTGGCTTTTTAAGGCATAAGCCACCCATCTCTTTGCCTGGCCCCGCAATAAACATTTCTCTGCTCCAAACTCTGATGTTTCAGTATTGTTTGGCCTCACTGTGCATCGAGCACACAGTGTGTGTGTGCTGTATGTGTAGAATGTGTGTGTGGTATGCATGATGTGGTGTGTGTGTGGTATGGGTATGTGTGGTGTGTGTGTGGTGTATATGGTGTGTGTGTGTGGTATGTGAGGGGTATGTGTGATAGGTGGGGGGGGGGGGTATGTCCAGTGTGTGGTCTGTTTGTGGTTTGTGTGCTGTCTGTGGTGTGTTGTATGTGTGCAGTGTGTGTTGCATGTAATCTGTGTGTGGTCTGTGTCTGTGCGGTGCGTGTATGTGTGTGATCTATGTGTGTGTCATCTGTATGGTGTGCATGTAGTGTGTGTATGGTATATGTGTAATTTGTGTGGTGTCCGTGGTGTGGGGTGTGTGTCTGTGGTTAGTGTGGTGTGTATCATGTGTTTGGTATATGTGTATATGGTGCTTCTATCTTCTGTGCTGTGTTTAGGGATGCGTTTGGTGTGTGGTATGTGTGTGGGGTACATAGTGTATGTGTGTGGTCTGTGTGTATAAGAAGTATGTGTGGTCTGTGTGTCTGTGTGGTGTGCATGTGTGTGTGTGTGTGGTATGTGTATCTGTGGTTTGTGTGGTGTCTGTGGTGTGTGTGTCTGGTGGGTGGTGTATGTCGTGTTTGATGTATGTGTGATATATGTACGTGTGGTGTTTGTGATGTGTGTGGTTTGTGTGTCTGTGATCTGTGTTGGGAATGTGTCTGTGGTGTGGAGTGTGTGGTATCTGTGATGTATGTATTGTGTGTTTGTGAGGTACATGTGTGGTGTATGTTTGTGTCTGATATATGTGTATGTGCGGGTGTGGCATATGTGGGGTATGTGTAGTATATCTGGTGTGTGTGGGTTTTGTGGTGTCTGTGGTATATGTGTTGTGCGTGTGAGGTCTGTGTATGTGGTATATGTGTGTGGTGTATGTTTATGTGTATGTGTGGTGTGCTGTGCATGTGGTGTTGTCTGTGGTGTGTGGGTGAGGCGTGTGGTATATGTGTGTGTCTGAATGTGTTGTGTGGTATTTGTGTGTGTGGTGTATGTCTCTGTGGTGTGTATTTGTGTGTGTGATCTGTGTGTGTGGTGTCGGTGTGGTGTGTGTGTGTTTCTGTGGTTTATGTGTGGTATATGTGTGTTTGTGGTCTCTGTGTGTGGTATGTTGTGTTTGTGTGTGGTGTGTGTGGTTTGTGCTGTATGTGTAGTGCGTGTGTGTGTTGTGTGTGTGTCTGCTTTGCATGGTGTACGCGGTGTGGTGTTTTTGGTGTGTGTGATGTCTGTGCGTGGTTCGTGCCGTGTGTGTAGTGTCAGTGGTGTTTGTACACAGACAGTACACTTAATGTCCTGACATTGTCCTCTGTGTATGGGATGAGTGTTCCATCTTCCCAGGTGTGACAGGGGTGTCCTTTTCTTTTCCTCACGCCTTCCATGACACACACAGGAAAACCAAAGACAGGGGAGACTAGGCAGTAGCTTAGAGCCAGGCCCACTTCCGGTTAGTTTAAAGAGCATTTATGGATGAAATGGCCAATCTGAAGTAAAAAAAAAAAGAGGTTGTGGGGAGGGAGACAGGTTAAAAAGAGAAGAGGAAGCGAAGGAGAAAAACTTGTGAACTTCAGTATATGCTATACTTGTGGTCAGACAGAACAAATTGCTTTTTACTCGGTACATAAACTTGTCCTAAGCAATGTGCTCGAAGGGAAAATTCCCAAGCTGCAGTGCTAGGTTCAGAGTCATTTATCAAGTTAATCATGATCTATTTTCTTGCCCTGAATAGCATCAGCTGGAGTGTGTTACATTCCATCCCAGGAAGGGAATCCAAGGGAACAATTCCCAGCAAGCAGCTGTTCAGTCTGCAGAGTGAAAACCTCCAAGTCCTTTCATTACTGTTCACAATATTTTTCCATCATCTTCCAATTGGAGAGATATAGTCAAATGGGAAAATAAGGATTGGAACATACATTATACAGTTTTGGAACCAACACGGTGTTGTCAGGAGAGACCAAGGTTCCAATCAGAAAGCAAGGCGAGGTTTGGTACAAGATATTCACTTACAGAGGGTGGAAAAAATAATAAGGTGGGCCTGATACATACAACTTTGGCACAAGTTTGGCACAAACTTATAAGAGTGCAAATGCTTAACTCAGCTCCTTTCACAAGTACCTGAAAAATATCATTGGCCTAATGATATTTTAGCATTCAGCTATGTAATATTTGACAGAATAACGGAATATGCAAAACTATAAAAATGTAGTGAATTGTATATTGTGAATTGTAAAAATAAATATCAATTTGAGGGATACAACAGATTTAAAATGTAAATTTTTATAATTCTGAAGTGTTATTATGTTCATTTACTTCATTTAAGATAAAAAATGCCAATATTCTATTCGACTCACAGACCTGATGTAGCTACCTTAACCATGAATGTCCACAGGAAAAAAAATGAATTGGGCTATAAACTAGTTTCTCTAGCTTATGAATTATTGTCAGCCATGAGTTCTCTCCCTCTTCCAAATTTGAGCCTGATATTAATACTACAAAGGACATATGTATCTATACATGAAAAGGAGGAAGCTGGGAATTTTCTGGATCACGTGGGCTAACAAAAAATTTCTCATGGAACACACAATGAATTGAAGCAATATTTTTAAAGAAAATTTACTTAATTATAATTTATCAAGTTAATTTCTTCTATTCTTCCTTATTTGGATGTGAGTAAATAGTCTACCGACAAAAGATATTTTCCTGTTGTACTAAAGAATCACATTATCCAGTTTTTGGCATTGGTCTAGAGTCTAGACATTTTTATATCATTATGCAAAAAAAAAAATCACTAGAATTTAACCTAATTGACTAGTCAAGGCACTAGATTAAAAGTCAGTGAATCTACCCAGGAGACAAGCAAGCACAGGTGCACAGCAGTTGACCCCTGGCATGCCAGCTCTTGCCTTTTGGGTTCATGTGAATGTGGGAAGGGTGGAAAAGAGCGAATTTGTTGACAAAATTTGCTAGTCACCCAAGGCCAGATTTTTTGCCTTGGATTGTTTTGGGAGAACCCTGCCAACATTTAGGAAAGAAGATAACTTGGACATTTGCCTATAATTCTTGTAACCCCTCCCAGCTGGAGCTAAGTATTAGCATTAAAACACTCATGTTAAAATGGTCCTCCAAGGTTCAGCATCTCTAGGCTGCCTTAATCTGCTCCCCGTTCCATTTCACCTCAATTCTAGTTTTTTGTTTTGTTGTTGTTGTTGTTGTTGTTGTTTTTGCGGTACGTGGGCCTTTCACTGTTGTGGCCTCTCCCGTTGCGGAGCACAGGCTCCGGACGCGCAGGCTCAGCAGCCATGGCTCACGGGCCCAGCCGCTCCGCGGCATGTGGGATCCTCCCGGACCGGGGCACGAACCCGTGTCTGCCACATCGGTAGGCGGACTCTCAACCACTGCACCACCAGGGAAGCCCTCACCTCAATTCTAAAAGCTCCATGTGTTCTTCTATCCCAGTGATGCTGAGTTGCATCAAGTTGGCCGAGCCAGCAAGCTTTGGGAGTTGGTGGAGGAGAACATTTTGAAATCATCTAAAAAGAACACGCTTTTTAATTACACGAGGGTGGGGAGTGAGGAGACTTCTCCCCAGATAATTGGACCCAAGTGGAAATAAGGCTTCGCAAAAATGGAATTATTGAAAAATATCAGTAAGAGTGATGTCTAGATGGTAAGTCAAACAGTGGCTCCCTACAAAATCCACCGATTTATCCATTCCCTGATGAAGACCTTTACTCAGGTTTCCTCTGAGAAACACTGCCAAGCACATGGGTGGGTGTTAGACAACACTCATGTGTAAGGGAGATGGCCCTGCTCGGAGAACCATTCTCAGAGCTCCAAACGGACAAGGACAGCTGCCTGATGCCCTTAGTCTCTCTACCACTGACATTTCCTCACATAACCCAAAAGGAGGAGTCTGTGACTCAAAAGGTCCTTAGAAGTATTTGATGGCTCCACCCTTTTCAACTGGCAGGCATCAGAAAAAGATCCTGACAAGGGATAGCCGAGCACACTAATGACACAAAGCATGGCTTAAGTGAACTCATTCCTGTTTTGAAACCCACTGATAAACACAAACTTTTTGGAGATAAAACAACAGAGGCAGAGAACAGAAGGTAGTTGCCAGGGGTCAGCGGGGGGAGGAGGGAGCTGACTACCAAGGGCAGCAGAGGGAGCTTTCTGTGGGAGGGAGTGGTTGGTTCTGTGTCCTGATTGTGGTACATCTATGGCTCTGTGCATTTCTCAAAGTTTACAGAAATGTACATACACAAAAAGTGAATTGTACTGTATGCCCATTCACAGTAAACTTAAATTTAGAAAAGGGGGACCCTCATGCACTGTTGGTGGGAATGTAAATTGGTGCAGCCACCATGGAAAATAGTATGGAGGTTCCTTAAAAAACTCAAAATAGAGCTACCATACGATCCAGCAATCCCACTCCTGGGCGTATATCAGGAGAAAATGTATATTTGAAAAGATACATGCACCCCAATGTTCACAGCAGCACTATTTACACAAGCCAAGACATGGAAGCAACCTAATGTCCATCAACAGAGAAATGGATAAAGAAGATGTGGTATATATACACAATGGAATATTACTCAGCCATAAAAAGGAAATAATGCCATTTGCAGCAACATGGATGAACCTAGAGATGATCATACTAAGTGAAGCCAGACAAAGACAAACATCATATCACTTATATGTATAATCTAAAATATGACACAAATGAACTTATTTACAAAACAGACTCACAGACATAGAAAACAATTATCGAAGGGAAAAGAGGGTGGGGAGGGATAAATTAGGGCTTTGGGATTAGCAGGTACACACTACTATATATAAAATAGATAAGCAACAAGGTCCCACTGTATAGCACAGGGAACTATATTTAATATCTTGTAGTAAACCATAATGGAAAAGAATGTGAAAAAGAATATAAACACGCACACACATATCTGAATCACTATGCTGTACAACAGAAACTAATACAACATTGTAAGTCAACTATACTTCAATAAAAAATTTTTTTTAAGTGAACTCAAAAATTATATACATGACACTATCTTTAGTCAAGTGTGGAAACAGAGACCATAAAATAACCCATTGGAAATATACAGCACTTTCCAGGTTAAAACTCCTCAATGTAATTTTAAACTGTATACTTTTGACTTTAAAAGATTAGGAGACATGTTGATATGAAGATAAATGTTTAATAGATGTATTGGACAAGAATAAAACTCTGTCTCCTAACAAACAGCCAGAGCAAGAGCTTTTTGCCCCAGAGACAGAGTGTGCAGTGACAGCACAGTTCAGGACCCCATTCCAACCGTGTCCATCAAATTGGGCACTGAGCCTAATCCACCTTTGTATTTTCAGCACTGTTTTGCTCAGAGTAGGTGCTCAAAAAATCTTGTTTTACCTAAAGTGAAGGGAGGAGAAGGCTTCTGGCGGGTACATACAGAGCAGAAGCTCGGAAGTATCCCCAGGGTGGGATCCATGTAACTTCAAGTTAATTTTACCACCGTGTGTAAACCAAGACTGCCCAAGGTATTTTCACTGCATTTAGTTTGGAAGTCACTCAAGGTGGAGTTCAGAATTAAGAAACTGGATGCTATCTTGGATACTGGTGATGGGCCATGAAAAATTAACTAGGTCCTTTAAATAGTAAGTACTGTATAAAACAACACAGGAGTTAGCCAGAGAAGAAAATGGCAAAGCCAATTTTTAAATAAACTTTTCTGTAATCAATCAAATCTTTTTTAGAATTCAGATAATATAACAGACTCAGAATTTGGTCATAAAAAGAAAGCTGCCAAAATAACAACATAAAATAAATGCAGAACACTTCATTTTTACTAATTTGTTTTTTCAAAAGAAAACAGACGCTGCCAATTTATCCCTCAGCAACCTTCCAACTGGGTAAAGCACTAATATATGCTATTTAAAAATTATAAGAAATCCGTTAAATTGCCAAGATCTCAGATTTCATGTACTGAGGATTTTGCTTTGATGGGAAGCAAATGCTATACACTCCCTATTGGAATTAGGTATTTCTGGATGTGAGCAGCAATTTTCTTAGAAGTGGAAGGAGAATGCTGTATAAATGAGAGTGAATAATAAATACTTGCCTATGGAGTCCTCTCTCAGCGTCAGACATCAACAAAGCAGCCTGCAGGAAGGAGGAAGAACGTGGCCAGGGCTCGTGGATCTCCCCTTCCAGGTTTAGACAGGGAACAGTTGACCTTCAGCTCCTTTGGAGTTCCTGCTGCATTGGGGGAGGCTTGTTCCTGCCGCCTAACTGTCTACACGAGGCCACTGACTCTGTTAGAGGCCTATGTTGTTGCTTATCCTGCTTTGTAGCTACCCAGGCTCTGTGCCTGTCTGCCCGACTCTAGTACACCGATGACAGCCTTTCCAGGGGTCTTACCTTCGCTGGGAGGCCGAACATCTGGCCCACCCCAGGCAGAGAACCCAGACAGAGTTAGGAACAAGGGCTACAGTTGTGGCCCTTGCCTATCTCTTCTTTTTCCCCCTTCCCTCTCTCTCTCTCACCCGTTTATCATTGGTACGCACCATAATGTGTTTACCAGGTGGTATAAGCTGTTATAGCAGAAGGTAACAAGGCTTTTAATTGGTACAGAAGCCTGCACTGGGCATCTCTTATAAGCATTCCACCAAGCCAGGCATAGGGAGATGAGAGAGGAGTGGGACCCACCCCCTCCCTCCCTCTTGGCATTCACAGTCTAAATGACTGAGATCAACTCACAGGCATATTGATTTGTCAGGTAGACCCTGGTTGCTGAGCAAGTAAGTGGTCATAAAGACCGTACGAAAAAAGAAACAAAACCAACAAAAAACCAAATCGCCTTTCCTCCAAAGCAAATTAAATAACAGATCCAAAATGGATCACTTAACATTTTCTGTTTTAAATGTACTTAAGAACATTTGCTTACTAAGACAAGTTTTTGTTTTATACAACCTTAGAGAAGCCCTATGACTTTTGTCTTTATTTCCTTTTAATACAGTTCATTGAAATTATCTGGATTTGGCACCTTGATTTGTTACTTTTTAGCATTATGTGAACTTTTAGAAACAATCATCCTAATAGCCATGTAATATAAGTTTTATTTAATAGTTTTTAAAAAGTGAGATATGTTCGGGGCTTCCCTGGTGGCGCAGTGGTTGAGAGTCCGCCTGCCGAAACGGGGGACACGGGTTCGTGCCCTGGTCCAGGAAGATCCCACATGCCACGGAGCGGCTGGGCCCATGAGCCATGGCTGCTGAGCCTGCGCATCCGGAGCCTGTGCCCCGCAACGGGAGAGGCCACAACAGTGAGAGGGCCGCATACCGCACAAAAACAAAAAAAAAGTGAGATATGTTCATAGTTTAGTACCAAAAAGTGACTAAAATGAACAAATCTCATGAAATTATCAGTGGACTCTAGGAAACAAAGCGTTAAAAGAAACCTCTGCGGGGCTTCCCTGGTGGCGCAGTGGTTGAGAGTCCGCCTGCCGATGCAGGGGACACGGGTTCGTGCCCTGGTCCGGGAAGATCCCACACACCGTGGAGCGGCTGGGCCCGTGAGCCATGGCCGCTGAGCCTGCGCGTCCAGAGCCTGTGCTCTGCAACGGGAGAGGCCACAACGGTGAGAGGCCCGCAAACCGCAAAAAATAAAAAATAAAAAAATAAAATAAAAAGTCTTTGACTCTTCTTGGTTTCTTGATTGTGGTTAAGCACACTGACCTGGATTCTGGGTGAGAATCACCCTATCCATGGGGCAGCTCAGCAGGGAAACCGAAACAGTCTCCTCTTAAGCTCTTAAGCTTCTACCAATCCTCACCCCCCACGCACACTGTTTTACACTCAAATGAGTATGTAATTCAATTAAAAAAATTTAATGGCCATTTCAGAGTTAAAAAAAAATCAGGCAAAACAGTTTTTGGAATGGATTGCCTGGTCAATATAGTGCAATGGTCACCCTGGTAGCCTCTGCAGCCCCGACACATGAGAGGTACTAACTTCTGGGGGAGTCAGGGAGGGGAATGCCTTTGAAAGTGAGAATCATACTTCTTTCTACCTCTGCTTCTTCCTTTGCTTACCTGTTTCTCCCTTAATTTCAGCAGGAGGTTTCATTTGTTATATGGTGAATTTACCATGAAAGAATCTTTCTTTTAAGGAGGAAAATAAAATTCAATGTCTAACACTTGGCTAGCTAATAAGAGACATGTTCACAGATATTTTATCTTTATCATGTATGATTTCCTCTACAAGTTACAGCTCCAGTATGTTAGCTTTAGAAGTGTTATTTTTATGTGAAGCTTTGTGATACTTCATGGCTGAACCTGACAAAATTAGATTTTCTTTTGCCAGGTGTACTAGTCAGGGTTCTCTAGAGAAACAGAACCAGTAGGGTGTGTGTGTGTGTCTGTGTGTGTGTGTGTGTGTGTGTACACGAGTTTATTGTAAAGAACTGGTTCAGGTGATTATGGAGGCTGAGACTACAAGATCGGTAGTCAGCAAGCTGGAGATACAGGGGAACTCATGTAGCTCCAGACTGAATCTGAAGGCCTGAGAATCAGAAGCACTGATGGTAGGATTTTAGTCTGAAAACCAGCAGGTCTGACACCCAAGAAGAGCTGATGTTTCAGTTTTAGTCCAAAGGCAAGAAAAAACTGATGTCCCAGCTCAGGGGCAGTCGGGCAGGAAGAGTTCCTTCTCAGACAAGAATGTCAGCCTTTTTTGTTCCATTCAGACCTTCAGTCGGTTGGATGAGGCCCATCCACATTAGGGAGGGCCACCCCCTTTACTCAGTCTACTGATTCAAAGATGAATCTCATTCACAACCCCCCTCACAGACACACACATCCAGAATTATGCTTGATCAAATGTCTGGGCACCCCTTGGTCCAGTAAAGTAAACACATAAAAATTAACCATCACACCAGGTGAGACTCAATTGTACGATTAAACAAGTGCTGATAAATTTACATGCAAAAAATCATGCTCATATCCTAAGTTCAAGCTTTTGGTTACAGAACATTTGAAGATTTAATGAACCATTTTAAGGGGAAATTGCTTAGCCTTTGCAGTGTTACCTGGAAAACTACTGTTTAACCAAAAACCATTCTACAAATATTAGTCACTATTTAATTAGTTCATTAATTCATCTATCAATCATGCATGTGTTCAGCAGACCTCAGTTGAGTATATATTTTGTGCCAGGCACTGTGCCAGACACAGGGTGCTCAGATGCCAAAGGAGAGAAACCCATTCCTGTCAGCCAGGAACTTATTGTCTAGTAGGTGAGAGAGCCAAATAAATTAGGAAGTGGGTTACTGAATATGCTTTTTTTTGAGATATAACTGACATATAACATTATATTAGTTTCAGATTGGAGGCAGAGACAAGACAGTGGAGTGGAAGGACTTGAGCTCACCTCTTTTCATGAAAACACCAAAATCACAACTAACTGCTCACAACCAGTGATAACAAAGGCTGCAACCTACCCCAAAAGATATTCTACACCTAAAGACAAAGAAGAAGCCACAAGATGGTGAGAAGGGCACTTTCACGATATAATCAAATCCCATACCCACCGGGTGGGCAACTCACAAACTGGAAAATAATTATATTGCAGAGGTTCTTCCACAGGAGTGAGAGTTCTGATCCCCATGTCAGGCTCCCCAGCCTGGGAGGAGCCCCTAGAGCATGAGTGAAGGAGCTCCACAGGACCAGGGGAAACAGAGACTCCGCTCTTGGAGGGCACACACAAGGTTTCATGTGCACTGGGATCCAGGGCAAAGCAGTGACCCCATAGGAGCCTGGGCCAAACCTACCTGTGTGTCCTGGAGGCAGGGATCAGCTGTGGCTTAGTGCAGGGGGAAGGGCACTGGTGGTGGAGGCCCCAGGGAATATTCATAGGTGTGAGCTCTCCTGGAGGTTGCCATTTTTGCACCGAGACCTGGCCCCACCCAACAGCCTGCAGGCTCCAGTGCTGGGATGCCTCAGGCCAGACAACCAATGGGGGTGGGGGGACACAGCCCCACCCATCTACAGACATGATGCCTAAAGTTGTGTCCTGAGCCCACAGCCACCCCTAAATACACCCTTGACATGGCCCTGCCCACCAGAGGGACAAGACTTAGCTCTACCCACTAGTGGGCAGGCATCAGTCCCTCACACCAGGAAGCCTACAAAAGCCCCTGGACCAACCTCACCCACCAGGGGACATACACCAGAAGCAAGAGGAGCTACAATCCTGAAACCTGCAGACCGGAGACCACAAACACAGAAAGTTAGACAAAATGAAACGGCAGAGAAATATGTTCCACATGAAGGAACAAGATAAAATGCCAGAAGAACAACGAAGTGAAGTGGAGATAGGCAATCTGTCTGAAAAAGAATTCAGAATAATGACGGTAAAGGTGATCCAAGATCTCGAAAACAGAATGGAGGCACAGACCAAGAAGATACAAGAAATGTTTAAGAAAGAGCAAGAAGATTTAAAGAACAAACAGAGATGAACAGTACGATAACTGCAATGAAAAATACAGCAGAAGCAATCAATAGCAGAATTGAATAAGTGAGCTGTAAGACAGATTGGTGGAAATCACTACCGTGGCACAGAATAAAGAAAAAAGAATGAAAAGAAATGAGGACAGTCTAAGAGACCTCTGGGACAAAATTAGATGCACCAACATTTGCATTATAGGGGTCACAGAAGGAGGAAAGAGAGAGAAAGGGCATGAGAAAACATTTGAAGAAATTATAGCCAAAAACTTCCCTAACATGAGAAAGGAAACACTCAAGTCCAGAAAGCACAGAGAGTCCCATACAGGATAAACCCAAGGAGGAACATGCCGACACACATATTAATCAAAAATAACAAAATAAACGACAAAGAGAAAATAAAGTCAACAAGGGAAAAGCAACAAATAACATACAAGAGAACCCCCATAAGGTTATCAGCTGGCTTTTCAGCAGAAACTCTGCAGGCCAGAAGGGAGTAGCAGGATGTATTTAAGGTGATGAAAGAGAAAAACCTACAACCAAGAATACTCAGCAAGGCTCTCGTTCAGATTCAACGGAGAAATCAAAAGCTTTAGAGAAAAGCAAAAGCTAAGAGAATTCAGCACCACCAAACCAGCTTTACAACAAATGCTAAAGGAACTTCTCTAGGTGGAAAAGAAAAGGCTACAAGTAGAAACAAGAAAATTACGAATGGAAAAGCTCACCAGTAAGGGCAAACACACCGTAAAGGTAGGAAATCATCCACACACAAATATCTCAAAAGCAGCAATCGTGAGGGCAGTACAAACGCAGGATATTGGAAATGCGTTTGAAATTAAGACACCAGTAACTTAAAACAATCTTGTATATATAAAGACTGCTATATCAAACCTCATGGTAACTGCAAACCAAAATTCTACAATAGATACCCACACAAAAAAGAAAAAGCGATCCAAACACTAAAGATAGTCATCAAATCACAAGTAAAAAGAGGAAGGGAAGAAAAGAGACCTACAAAACAAATCCAAAACAATTAACAGAATGGCGATAAGAACATACATATCGGTAATTATCTTAAATGTAAAAAGATTAAATGCTCCAACAAAAAAACAGAGACTGGCTGAATGGATACAAAAACAAGACCCTTATATATATGCTGTCTACAAGAGACCCACTTCAGATCCAGGGACATATACACAGTGAAAGTGAAAGGATGGAAAAAGGTATTCTATGCAAATGGAAATCAAAAGAAATCTAGGATAGCAATATTCATATAAGACAATATATACTTTAAAATAAAAACTGTTACAAGAGACAAAGGAGGACACTTCATAATGATCAAGAGATCAATCCAAGAAGATGTAACAACTGTCAATATATATACATCCAATATAGGAGCACCTCAATATATAAGGCAAATATTAACAGCCATAAAAGGAGAAATTGACAGTGACACAATAATACTGGGGGACTTTAATAGGCCACTTACATCAATGGACAGATCATCCAGACAGAAAATCAATAAGGAAACACGGGCCTTATATGACACATTAGACCAGATGGACTTAATTATGGAGCATTCCATTCGAAAGCAGCAGAATACACATTCTTCTCAAGTGCACATGGAACATTCTCCAGAATAGATCACATGCTGGGCCACAAATCAAGCCTCAGTAAATTTAAGAAAACTGAAATCATATCAAGCATCTTTTCCGACCACAACACTATGAGATGCGAAATCAACTACAAGAATAAAACTGTAAAGAAACACAAACCCGTGGAGGCTAAACAATATGTTACTAAACAACAAATGGATCACTGAAGAAATCAAAGAGGAAATCAAACAATATCTAAAGACAAATGAAAATGAAAAAAGATGATCTAAAACCTATGGTGTGCAGCAAAAGCTGTTCTAAGAGGGAAGTTTATAGCAATACAATCTTAGCTTAGGAAACAAGAAAAATCTCAAATAAACAACCTAACCTTACACCTAAAGCCACTAGAGAAAAAAGAACAAAGCCCAAAGTTAGTAGAAGGAAAGAAATCATAAAGATCAGAGCAGAAATAAATGAAATCGAGACAAAACAGATCAACGAAACTAAAAGCTGGTTCTTTGAAAAGATAAACAAAATTGATAAACCTTTAGCCAGACCCATCAAGAAAAAGAGGGAGAGGGCTCAAATCAATAAAATTAGAAATGAAAAAGAAGTTACAACAGACACTACAGCAATACAAAGGATCATAAGAGACTACTACAAGTACCTATACTCCAATAAAATGGACAGCCTAGAAGAAAAGGACAAATTCTTAGAAAGGTACAACCTTCCAAGACTGAACCAGGAAGAAGTGGAATATATGAACAGACCAATCACAAGTACTGAAATTGAAACTGTGATTAGAAACTCCCAACAAATGAAAGTCCAGGACCAGATGGCTTCACAGGTGAATTCTATCAAACACTTAGAGAAGAGTTAACACCTACCCTTCCAAAACTCTTTCAAAAAATTGAAGAGGAAGGAACACTCCCAAGCTCATTCTACGAGGCCACCATTACCCTGATACCAAAACCAGACAAAGAAACCACAAAAAAAGAAAATTACAGGCCAATATCACTGATGAACATAGATGCAAAAATCCTCAACAAAATACTAGCAAACCGAATCCGAAAATGCATTAAAAGGATCATACACCATGATCAAGTGGGATTTATCTCAGGGATGCAAGGATGCTTCAATATCTGCAAATCAATCAGTGTGATACACCACACTAACAAAATGAAGAAAAACTTATGATCATCTTAATAGATGCAGAAAAAGCTTTTGACAAAATTCAACACCCATTTATGATAAAAACTCTCCAGAAAGTGTGCATAGAGGAAACCTGCCTCAACATAATAAAGGCCATATGACAAACCCACAGCTAACATCATACTCAACAATGAAAAGCTGAAAGCATTTCCTCTAAGATCAGGAACAAGATAAGGATCTCCACTCTCACCACTTTTATTCAACATAGTTTTGGAAGTCCTAGCCATGGCAATCAGAGAAGAAAAAGAAATAAAAGAATCCAAACTGGAAAGTAAGAAGTAAAACTGTCAGTTTGCAGATGACATGAGAGTATACATAGAAAATCTTAATGATGCTACCATAAAACTACTAGAGCTCAGCAATGAATTCAGTAAAGTTGCAGGATAGAAAATTAATACACAGAAATCTCTTGCATTTCTATACACTAAGAGATCAGAAAGAGAAATTAAGGAAACAATGCCATTTACCATCGCATCAAAAAGCAAAAAATACCTAGGAACAAACATACCTAAGGAGGCAACAGACCTGTACGTGGGAAACTATAAGACACTGATGAAAGAAACTGAAGATGACATAAACAGATGGAAAGATATACCACATGCTGTGATTGAAAGAATACTGTCAAAATGAATATACTACCCAAGGCAATCTAGAGAGTCAATGCAATCCCTATCAAATTACCAATGACAACTTTCACAGAACTAGAACAAAAAATTTTAATATGGGTATGGAAACAGAAAAGACCCCAAATAGCCAAAGCAATCCTGACAGAGAAAAACGGAGCTGAAGGAATCCGACTCCCTGACTTCAGACTATACTACAAAGCTACAGTAATCAAAACAGTACTGGCACCAAAACAGAAATGTACATCAATGGGACAAGACAGTAAGCCTAGAAATAAACCCACACACCTATGGTCAATTAATCTATGACAAATGAGGCAAGAATATACAATGGAGGTAAGACAGTCTCTCTTCAGTAAGTGCTGCTGAGAAAACTGGACAGCCACATGTAAAAGAATGAAATTAGAACACTCTCTTACCAGCATAAACACACACAAAAAAACTCAAAATGGATTAAAGACCTAAATGTAAGACCAGATACTATAAAACTCTTAGAGGAAAACATAGGCAGAACACTCTAGGACATAATTTACAGCAATATCTTTTTGGGTCCACCTCCTACAGTAATGAAAATAAAAACAAAAATAAATGGGACCTAATTAAACTTAACAGCTTTTGCACAGCAAAGGAAACCATAAACAAAATGAAAAGTCAACCCACAGAATGCGAGAAAATATTTGCCAATGAAGTGACCGACAAGGGATTAATCTCCAAAATATACAAACAGCTCATACAGCTCAATGTCAAAAAAACCCAATCAAAAAATGGACAGAAGATCTAGATAGACATTTCTCCAAAGAAGACAAACAGGTGGCCCAAAAGCACATGAAAAGATGCTTAACATCACTAATACAATGAGGTATCACCTCATACGAGTTACAATAGCCATCATCAAAAATTCTACAGAGTGGAGTCAAGATGGCGGACTAGGAGAATTCATGTCTCCTCACAACTAGGGCACTACCAGGCACTGGTGGGGGACCACAGATACCTAACGGGACAGGAGGAACCCCCAGTGACTGGGTAGGACGTGGGGTGTGGGGGGAGTGTAAGGGGAGGAAAAGTGGAGGCAGGACGGGACTGGTGCCCCTGAGTGGTGGCTGGGGGAGGGGAAGGGATCCATGCCAAAGTGGGAAATTGGGGGACCACTGGGAGAAGACAGGATCAAAAGGGAATGTAGCCAAGTTTCCCCTGCCCACTTGGGCCCCTGAAACCCTGCTGAGATTCTGGGTCTGATCCTCTGCCCACTGAGGCCCCCTCTAGCCACACAGGCCCTGAAGGAGTGGGAAGGACGGAAGGGGAAGCAAAAGTAAAGGTCAGACCTTTGGGACCAGCAACCCTGAGGGGGGCGGCTGGGGGAGGGGAGGAGTTCCTACACCCATCAGGACCCACCCACGGTGAGGGGTCCAGCAGCAATGGGGGAGACCCTGGGGGTGACGGGGAAGGGGCACAGAGGAACAGAGGGAACG
>RJWK010035858.1:0-21996 GCA_004363435.1 Platanista minor
ACCTAAATGTAAGGCCAGAAACTATCAAACTCTTAGAGGAAAACATAGGCAGAACACTCTATGACATAAATCGCAGCAAGATTCTTTTTGACCCATCTCCTAGAGAAATGGAAATAAAAACAAAAATAAACAAATGGTAAATCCATGCACATATGGTCACCTTATCTTTGATAAAGGAGGCAAGAATATACAGTGGAGGAAAGACAGCCTCTTCAATAAGTGTTGCTGGGAAAACTGGACAACTACATCTAAAAGAATGAAATTAGAACACTCCCTAACACCATACACAAAAATAAACTCAACGTGGATTAATGACCTAAATATAAGGCCAGGCACTATAAAACTTTTAGAGGAAAACATAGGCAGAACACTCTATGACATAAATCACGGCAAGATCCTTTTTTACCCAACTCCTAGAGAAATGGAAATAAAAACAAAAATAAACAAATGGGACCTAATGAAAGTTAAAAGTTTTGCACAGGAAAGGAAAACATAAGATGAAAAAACCCTCAGAATGGAGAAGATATTTGCAAATGAAGCAACTGACAAAGGATTAATCTCTGAAATTTACAAGCAGCTCACGCAGCTCAGTATGTAAAAAACTAACAACCCAATCCAAAAATGGGCAGAAGACATAAATAGACATTTCTCCAATGAAGATATACAGATTGCCAACAAACACATGAAAGGGTGCTCAACATCACAAATCATTAGAGAAACGCAAATCAGAAGTAAAATGAGGTATCACCTCATACCATTCAGAATGGCCATCATCAAAAAATCTACAAACAATAAATGCTGGAGAGGGTGTGGAGAAAAGAGAACACTGTTGCACTGTTGGTGGGAATGTAAATTGAGATAGCCACTACGGAGAACAGTATGGTGGTTCCTTAAAAACCTAAAAAAAGATCACCATATGACCCAGCAATCCCACTGCTGGGCATGTACCCTGTGAAAACCGTCATTCAAAAAGTCATGTACCACAATATTCATTCCAGCTCTATTTACAATAGCAAGGAAATGGAAGATCCAAAGTGTTCATTGACAGATGAGTGGACAAGGAAAATGTGGCACATATATACGATGGAATATTACTCAGCTAGAAATAGAAATGAAACTAAGTTATTTGTAGTGAGGTGTATGGACCTAGAGTGTGTCATACAGAGTGAAGTAGATCAGAAAGAGAAAAACAAATACTGTATGCTAACACATATATATGGAATCTAACAAAAAAAAGTAATCTTCTGAAAAATCTAGGGGTGGGAGAGTAATAAAGACACATATATAGACAATGGAATTGAGGACACAGGGAGGGGGAATGGTAAGCTGAGACGAAGTGAAAGAGTGGCATGGACTTATATATACTACCATATGTAAAATAGATAGCTAGTGGGAAACAGCCACATAGCCCAGGGAGATCAGCTCGGTGCTTTGTGACCACCTAGAGTGGTGGGATAGGGATGGTGGGAGGGAAATGCAAGTGGCAAGAGATATGGGGATATATGTATATGTATAACTGATTCACATTGTTATAAAGCAGAAACTAACACACTATTGTAAAGCAATTTTACCCCAGTAAAGATGTTAAAAAATAAAAATAAAAAATAACTTTAAATATCAATATTTTGACCTAAAAGAAAATAAAAATATAACATCAGAATTTGTAGGATATGTAAATGTAGTAATTAAAGGGAAATTTACAGCACTGAATACACATATATTAGAAAACAAGAAAGATCTAAAATGAATAACCTGACATTCCACTTTACAATGGAAAGAGAGGGAGGAGATCAAGATAATGGAATATGAGGACACAGAACTCATCTTCCCCCATCAATAATACATCTACATGTGGAACAATTCTCACTGAAAACTAACTGGAGACTGACAGAAAGACTCCTGTACAACCAAGGCTGTAAGAAACATCCACACAGAATCAGGTAGGAAGGGAAGAGAAGCAATAAGGTCAGGACCTGTGCCCCTGGGAAGGGGCTCAAAGGAAATGGGAGATTACACAGATGGAGATCTTCCTTAGAGAGTTAGTGGTTTGAACCATATATAGGGTGCCCCTGCCCTGGAGTTTGACACTGGGAAGACAAATCCAATTGGCTAGTTGGAGGGCCAGTTGGACTAATAAGAAAGCTGTTGAAGCATAGACTCTACTTGTGAGAAGCACATACATGCCTACAAATGAATACTAACAAAACAGAAATAGACTCACATATAGGAAATAGACTAGTTGTTACTAGTGGGAGATGGAAAGTTGGAGGGACAAGGTAGGTATATAGGTTTAATAGATACAAACTACTATGTATAAAATAAATAATCAAGAAGGACATATTATACAGCCTAGGGAAATATAGGTATTATTTTGTAATAATTTTAAACAGAGTACAATTTATAAAAATATTGAATCACTATGTTGTACATCTGAAATTAATATAATATTTCAAATCAAATATAGTTCAATAAAATAAATCATGCTATTAAAATACAATTTCATATAGGAATCAATAATTGTTACAAATATTCATTAATTCAAAACTATACGACACTTTCATTATTTTGTTATATCATTCTACCTAAATTAAAAACCACTTTTAATTGTATCAAATAGTTGGATATAAATCAAGATATATTTTAAAATTCAAAATAAAAAAGAAGTTAAATATAAAGTTAGCAGGAGAGGAATAAATATTAGAGCAGAAATCAGTGAAATTGAAAACATGAAATTAGTAGAGTAAGATCAATGAAAACAAATTACGTTTTCAAAAAGTTAAAATATATAAACCTTTAACCCAGTTAACTAAGAAATAGAGAAGATGCAATTACTAATATCAGAAATAAAAGAAGGTCAATCATTATTGATTTCTTTTATTGGAAGAATAACAAAGGGATATTATGAACAACTATATTTGTTTCAAATTTGATTGCCTAGATGAAATTGATCAGTTTCTTGAAAGACACAATGTATTAACACTCACACAAGAGATAAGTAGATAATCTGAACATGACTATATGTATTAAAGTCATTGAATTAATAGTCAATAAATTTCCAAATCAGAAAATACTAGGCTCAGATGGGTTCATTGGAGAATTTTACAAAACGTTTGAGAAAGAAATTATTCAAATCCTCTATAATACCATCAAAAAGTAGATGCAGATCAGAGGAAACACTCCTTAACTCACTCTTTGAGGCCAGCATTACCTTACTATCAAAACCAGACAAAACTGTTATAAGAAACAAAAATTATATGCCAGTACTTCTCATGAACATACACACAAAAATCTCAACAAAATATTATTAGCAAATCAATACCAACAATATATGAAAAGAATTATATCCACTACTAAGTGGGAATTTTTTAACAGGTAGGTAAAGCTGAACATTAAAAATTCAATCAATGTAATCATCATTTCACCAGACTAAAGACAAGAAATCATATGCTCATATCAATAGATGCAGAAAAAGCATTTGGCAAAATCCAACACCCACTCATGATAAAATTGCTCACCCCTTAGTAATAAAGGAAACTCCTCAACCTGATAATGAACATCTCCAAAACTTGATGCTTTCCCCCAAAATGGGAACAAGATAGGGATATCTCCTCTCACCACTACTATTCAACATGATAACAGAAGCCCTAGTTAATTCAATAAGCCAAGAAAAAGAAAAGTTATAGAGATTTGGAAGGAAGAAATAAGCTGTCTTTATTTGCAGATGCCATGATTTTCTATGTAGAAAATCCCAAAGAATCAACAACAACAAAAAACTGAAAATAATAAGTAATCATAGCAAGGTTGTACAATACAAGATTAATATACAAAATTCAATTGCTTACCTCAGTGCCCATTGATAGATGAATTAAAGAAGATATATATATATATATATATATATATATATATATATATATATATACACACTCAGTCACATATATGAATGTTTATGGAAAACTACTCAGCCACAAAAAATGAAATATTTCTATTTGCAACAACATGGATGGACACAGAGGGCATTATGCTAAGTGAAATTGGTGAGACAAAGAAGGACAAATACCATGGGATTTCACTTAGAGGTGAAATCTGAAAAACAAAACAAATAAACAAACAGGTGGTTGCCAGATGGTGGGGACTCGGGGATGAATGAAACAGGTGAAGGAAATTAAGAGGTAAAAACTTCCAGTTACAAAACAAGTGAGTTACAGGGATAAAATATACAGTGTGGGAGAAATATAGTTAATAATAATATTGTATTTTGTGTGGGGACATATGGTAACTACACTTATTGTGGTGATCATTTTGTAATGTATATAAATATCAAATCACCATGAATTAACATAGTTTTGTATGTCAACTATACTTTAAAAAACAAACAGACAAGCAAAGTCATAGAAAAAGAGATCATATTTGTGGTTACTAGAGGCAGGTGGAGGGGAGGGGGAATTGAATGAAGATAGTCAAAAGGAACAAACTTACAGTTATAGATAAATAAGTATTTGGGATGTAATGTACAACATGATTAATACAATTAACACTGCTGTATGTTATATATGAAAGTTAAGAGAGTAAATCCCAAGAGTTCTCATCATAAGAAAAAAATCTCTTATTTTGTATCTATATGAGATGATGGATGCTCACTAAACTTATTGTGCTAATCATTTTATGATGTAAGTCAAATCACTAGACTGTGCACCTTAAATTTATACAGTGGTGTATGCTAATTATATCTCAATAAAACTGGAAGGAAAAAAACTCAAGTCCTTTCTTAAACATCAGCAATGGACAATTGGAATTTGAAATTTAAAACAAAGCATCATTTACACTACCACCTAAAAAATGAAATGCCAAGGTATAAATCTAACAGTAAGTGTACAAAATATATATAAGGAGAACTACAAAACTCTGATGAAAGAAATCAAAGAAGATCTAAATAAGTGGGTAGATATCCAAGTTCATAGATTCTGCAAAATCATTTTTAAAATCTCAACAAATTATTTGTGGGTATCAAAAAATTTTTCAAAAGGAAAGGTAAAAGACCGTGAAGAGCCAATAAAATACTGAAGGGGAAGAAGAGCATTAGAAGGCTGACACTACCTGATTTTAAGATTTAGTATAGAGCTGCTGAAGAAGATGGAGGAAGAGTAAGATGCGGAGATCACCTTCCTCCCCACAGATACATCAGAAATACATCTACAAGTGGAACTGCTCCTATAGAACACCCACTGATTGCTGGCAGAAGACGTCGGACCTCCCAAAAGGCAAGAAATTCCCTACGTACCTGGGGAGGGCAAAAGAAAAAACAGAGACAAAAGAATAGGGACTGGACCTGCACCAGTGGGAGGGAGCTGTGAAGGAAGAAAGGTTTCCACACACTAGAAGCCCCTTCACGGGCAGACTGTGGATGGCAGAGGGGGAAGCTTCAGAGCCATGGAGGAGAGCACAGCAACAGGAGTGCGGAGGGCAAAGCAGAGAGATTCCCACACAGAGGATCGGTGCCTACCAGCACTCACCAGCCCAAGAGGCTTGTCTGCTCACCTGCCGGGACGGGCGGGGGCTGGGAGCTGAAGCTCAGACGTCAGCCGGAGAGCAGGGAGAGGACTGGGGTTGGTGGCGTGAACACAGCCTGAAGGGGTTAGTGCACCACGGCTAGAAAGGAGGGACTCTGGGACAAGTCTGGAGCTGCCAAAGAGACAAAAGACTTTTTCTTGCCTTTTTGTTTCCTGGTGCACGAGGAGAGGGGACTAAGAGCACCACATAAAGGAGCTCCAGAGACTGGTGTGAGCCACAGCTATCAGCACAGACCCCAGAGACGGGCATGAGATGCTGAGGCTGCTGCTGCCACTACCAAGAAGCCTGTGTGCAAGCACAGGTCACTATCTGCAGCTCCCCTCCCGGGTGCCTGTGCAGCCCACCACTGCCAGGGACCTGAGATCCAGGGACAACTTCCCCGGGAGAATGCACGGCACGCCTCAGGCTGGTGCAAAGTCATGTCAGCTTCTGGCACTGCAGGCTCACCCCATATCCGTAACCGTCCCTCCCCCCGGCCTGAGTGAGTCAGAGCCCCCAAATCAGCGGCTCCTTTAACCCTGTCCTGTCTGATCAAAGAACAGATGCCCACAGGTGACCTACACGCAGAGGTGGGGCCAAATCCAAAGTGGAAACCCGGGAGCAGTGTGAACAAAGAAGAGAAAGGGAAATTTCTCCCAGCAGCCTCAGGAGCAGTGGATTAAGGCTCCACAATCAACCTGATGTACCCTGCATCTGTGGAATACCTGAATAGACACCGAATCATCCCAAATCGAGGAGGTGGACTTTGGGAGCAAGATATATTATTTTATAAACTTTTCCTCTTTTTGTGAGTGTGAATGTGTTTGCTTCTGTATGAGATTTTGTCTGTATAGCTTTGCTTTCACCATTTGAACTAGGGTTCTGACCGTCCGGGTTTTTTTTTTTTTGCTTTTTATCTTTCTTCCTTTTTTTTTTTTGCAGTACATGGGCCTCACACTGTTGTGCCCTCTCTCAATGTGGAGTTCAGGCTCCGGACACACAGGCTCAGCGGCCATGCCTCACGGGCCCAGCCGCTCCGTGACATGTGGGATATTCCTGGACCAGGGTATGAATCCGTGTCCCCTGCATTGGCAGGCAGACTCTCAACTACTGTGCCACCAGGGAAGCCCGTTTAGTTACGCTTTAAAATTTTTTTCTTAATAATTATTTTTTATTTTAATAACATTATTTTATTTTAACTTACTGTATTTTATTTTAACTTCTTTCTTCTTTCTTTCTTTCTTTCTTCCTTCCTTCCTTCCTTCCTTCCTTTCTTTCTTTCTTTCTTTCTTCTTTTCTTTCTTTTCTATTTCTTCTCCCTTTTATTCTGAGCTGTGTGGAGGACAGGCTTGTAGTGCTCCAGTCAGGCATCAGGGCTGTGCCTCTGAGGTGGGAAAGCCAACTTCAGGACACTATTCCCCAAGAGAACTCCCAACTCCACGTAATATCAAATAACAAAAATCTCCCAAAAATGTCCCTCTCAACACCAGCACCCAGCTTCACTCAACGACCAGCAAGCTACAGTGCTGGACACCCTATGCCAAACAACTAGCAAGACAGGAACACAGACCCACCCATTGGCACAGAGGCTGCCTAAAATCATAATAAGATCACAGACAGCCCAAAACACAACACCAGACGTGGACATGCACACCAGAAAGACAAGATCCAGCCACATCCACCAGAGCACAGGCACTAGTCCCCTCCACCAGGAAACCTACACAACCCACTGAACCAACGTTAGTTACTGGGGACAGAAACCAAAAGCACCAGGAACTACTAACCTGCAGCCTGCGAAAAGGAGACCCCAAACACAGTAAAATAAGCAACACAAGAAGACAGAGAAACACACAGCACATGAAGGAGCAAGGTAAAAACCCACCAGACGTAACAAATCAAGAGGAAATAGGCAGTCTACCGGAAAAAGAATTCAGAATAATGATAGCAAAAATGATCCAAAATCTTGGAAATACAATAGAGAAAATGCAAGAAATAGTTAACAAGGACTTAGAAGAAATAAAGATGAAACAAGCAGTGATGAACAACACAGTTAATGAAATTAAAAATACTCTAGAAGGGATCAATAGCAGAATAACTGAGGCAGAAGAACGGATAAGTGACCTGGAAGATAAAATAGTGGAAATAACTACTGCAGATCAGAATAAAGAAAAAAGAATGAAAAGAACTGAGGACAGTCTCAGAGACCTCTGGGACAACATTAAAGAAACCAACATTCGAATTATAGGGGTCCCAGAAAAAGAAGAGAAAAGGAAAGGGACTGAGAAAATATTTGAAGAGATTATAGTTGAAAAATTCCCTAATATGGGAAAAGAAATAGTTAGTCAAGTCCAGGAAGCACAGAGAGTCCCATACAGGATAAATCCAAGGAGAAACATGCTGACACATATTAATCAAACTGTCAAAAATTAAATACAAAGAAAACTTATTAAAAGCAGCTAGGGAAAAACAATAAATAACACACAAGGGAATCACCATAAGGTTAACAGCTCATCTTTCAGCAGAAACTCTGCAAGCCAGAAGGGACTGACAGGACATATTTAAAGTGATGAAGGAGAAAAACCTACATCCAAGATTACTCTACCCAGCAAGGATCTCATTCAGATTTCATGGAGAAATTAAAACCTTTACAGACAAGCAAAATGTGAGAGAGTTCAGCACCACCAAACCAGCTCTACGACAAATGCTAAAGGAAGTTCCCTAGATAAGAAACGCAAGAGAAGGAAAAGAACTACAATAACAAACCCAAAATATTTAAGAAAATGAGAATAGGAACATACATATAGAAAATTACCTTAAATGTAAATGGATTAAATGCTCAAAAGACACAGACTGGCTGAATGGATACAAAAACAAGACCCGTATATATGCTGTCTACAAGAGACCCACTTCAGACACAAGGAAACATACGGACTGAAAGTGAGGGTATGAAAAAAGATATTCCATGCAAATGGAACTCAGAAGAAAGCTGGAGTAGCAATTCTCATATCAGAAAAAATAGAATTTAAAATAAAGACTATTACAAAAGACAAAGAAGGACACTACATAATGATCAACGGCTCGATCCAAGAAGATATAACAATTGTAAATATTTATGCACCCAACATAGGAGTACCTCAATACATAAGGCAAATACTATCAGCCATAAAAGGGGAAACCAACAGTAGCACAATCATAGTAGGGGATTTTAACACCCCACTTTCACCAATGGAAAGATAATCCAAAATGAAAATAAATAAGGAAACATAACCTTTAAATGATACATTAAACAAGATGGACTTAGTAGATATTTATAGGACATTCCATCCAAAAACAACAGAATACACATTTTTCTCAAGTGCTCACGGAACATTCTCGAGGATAGATCATATCTTGGGTCACAAATCAAGCCTTGGTAAATTTAAGAAAATTGAAATTGTATCAAATATCTTTTCTGACCACAACGCTATGAGACTAGAAATCAATTACAGGAAAAGATCTCTAAAAAATACAAACACATGGAGGCTAAACAATACACTACTTAATAACCAAGTGATCACTGAAGAAATCAAAGAGGAAATCAAAAAATACCTAGAAACAAATGGCAATGCAGATACGATGACCCAAAACCGATGGAATGTAGCAAAAGCAGTTCTAAGAGGGAAGTTTATAGGGCTTCGCTGGTGGCACAGTGTTTGAAAGTCCGCCTACCGATGCAGGGGACACTGATTCGGGTCCTGGTCTGGGAAGATCTCACATGCGTTGGAGTGGTTGGGCCCATGAGCCATGGCTGCTGAGCCTGCACGTCTGGAGCCTGTGCTCCGCAATGGGAGAGGCCACAACAGTGAGAGGACCATGTACCACAAAAAAAAAAAAAAAAAGAATTAGAAATGAAAAAGGAGAAGTAACAACTGACACTGTAGAAATCCAAACATCATGAGAGATTACTACAAGCAACTCTATGCCAATAAAATGGACAACCTGGAAGAAATGGACAAATTCTTAGAAATGCACAACCTGCTGAGACTGAACCAGGAAGAATTAGAAAATATGAAGAGACCTATAACAAGCACTGAAATTGAAAATGTGATTAAAAATCTTACAACAAACAAAATCCCAGAACCAGATGGCTTCAGAGGCGAATTCTATCCAACATTTAGAGAAGAGCTAATACCTATCCTTCTCAAACTCTTCCAAAATATAGCAGAGGGAGGAACACTCCCAAACTCATTCTATGAGACCAACATAATCCTGGTACCAAAATCAGACAAAGATGTCACAAAAGAAGAAAACTACAGGCCAGTAACACTGATGAACATAGATGCAAAAATCCTCAACAAAATAGTAGCAAACAGAATCCAACAGCACATTTAAAGGATCATACACCATGATCAAGTGTGGTTCATTCCCGGAATGCAAGGATTCTTCAATATACGCAAATCAATCAACATGATACACCATATTAACAAATTGAAGGAAAAAAATATGATCATCTCAATAGATACAGAGAAAACTTTCGACAAAATTGAACACGCATTTATTATAAAAACCCTGGAGAAAGTAGGCATAGAGGGAACTTTTCTCAACATAATAAAGGCCATATATGACAAACCCACAGCCAACATCATCCTCAATGGTGAAAAACTGAAAGCATTTCCACTAAGGTCAGGAACAAGACAAGGTTGCCCACTCTCACCACTCTTATTCAACATAGTCTTGGAAGTTTTAGCCACAGCAATCAGGGAAGAAAAGGAAATAAAAGGAATCCAAATCGGAAAAGAAGAAGTAAAGCTCTCACTGTTAGCAGATGACATGATATTATATATAGAGAATGCTATAGATGCTACCAGAAAACTGCTAGAGCTAATCAGTGAATTTGGTAAAGTAGCAGGATAAAAATTTAACACACAGAAATCTCTGGCATTCCTATACACGAATGATGAAAAATGTGAAAGTGAAATTAAGAAAAGACTCCCATTTTCCACTGCAACAAAAAAAATAAAATATCTAGGAATAAACCTACCTAAGGATACAAAAGACCTGTATGTGGAAAATTTTAAGACACTGATGAAATAAATTAAAGATAATACAAATATATGGAGAGATATACCATGTTCTTGGGTTGGAAGAATCAACATTGTGAAAATGACTCTACTACCCAAAGCAATCTACAGATTCAATGCAATCCCTATCAAACTACCACTGGCATTTTTCACAGAACTAGAACAAAAGATTTCACAGTTTTTATGGAAACACAAAAGATCCCGAATAGCCAAAGCAATCTTGAGAACGAAAAATGGAGCTGGAGGAATCTGGCTCTTTTACTTCAGATTATACTAGAAAGCTACAGTAATCAAGAAAGTATGGTACTGGCATAAAAACAGAAATATAGATCAATGGAACAGGATAGAAACTCCCGAGATAAACCCACGCACATATGGTCACCTTATCTTTGATAAAGGAGGCAAGAATATACAGTGGAGAAATGACAGCCTCTTCTATAAGTGGTGCTGGGAAAACTGGACAGGTTTTCCTGTCTAATTTCATACATGTAAAAGTATGAAATTAGAACACTCCCTAACACCATACAAAAAATAAACTCAAAATGGATTAAAGACCTAAATATAAGGACAGAAACTATCAAACTCTTAGAGGAAAACATAGGCAGAAAACTCTATGACATAAGTCACAGCAAGATCCTTTTTGAACCACCTCCTAGAGAAATGGAAATAAAAACAAAAATATACAAATGGGACCTAATGAAACTTAAAAGCTTTTGCACTGCGAAGGAAACCATGAATAAGACCAAAAGACAACCCTCAGAATGGGAGAAAATATTTGCAAATGAAGCAACTGACAAAGGATTAATCTCCAAAATTTACAAGCAGCTCATGCAGCTCAATAACAAAAAAACAAACAACCCAATCCAAAAATGGGCAGAAGACTTAAAAGACATTTCTCCAAAGAAGATATACAGATTGCCAACAAACACATGAAAGAGTGTTCAACATCATTAATCATTAGAAAATGCAAATCAAAAGTACAATTAGATATCATCTCACACCGGTCAGAATGACCATCATCAAAAAATCTAGAAATAATAAATGCTGGAGAGGGTGTGGAGAAAAGGGAACAGTCTTGCACTGTTGGTTGGAATGTAAATTGGTACAGCCACTATGGAGAACAGTATGGAGTTTCCTTAAAAACTACAAATAGAACTACCATACGACTCATCAATCCCACTCCTGGGCATATACCCTGAGAAAACCATAATTCAAAAAGAGTCATGTACCAAAATGTTCATTGCAGCTCTATTTACAATAGCCAGGACATGGAAGAAACCCTAACTGTCCATCAATAGATGAATGGATAAAGAAGATGTGGCACATATATACAATGGAATATTAGCCATAAAAAGAAACGAAATGGAGTTATTTGTGGTGAGATGGATGGACCAAAGTCTGTCATACAGAACGACGAAAGTCAGAGAGAGAAAAACAAATATCGTATCCTAACACATATATATGGAATCTAAGAAAAAAAAAAAGTTCATGAAGAACCTCAGGGTAAGACGGGAATAAAGACACAGACCTACTAGAGCATGGACTTGAGGATATGGGGAGGGGGAAGGGGAGGCTGTGACGAGGTGAGAGAGTGGCATGGACATATATACACTAAGTAAAGTGGATAGCTAGTGGGAAGCAGCCACGTAGCACAGGGAGATCAGCTTGGTGGTTTGTGACTGCCTAGAGGGGTGGATAGGGAGGGTGGGATGGAGGGAGATGCAGGGGGGAAGAGATATGGGAACATGTGTATATGTATAACTGATTCCCTTTGTTATAAAGCAGAAACTAACACACCATTGTAAAGCAATTATATACCTATAAGATGTTAAAAAAAAAAGATTTAGTATAAGGGTGTGATATTGACAAAGATAGACAAATAGATCAAGATAACAGAATAGAGACCCAGAAACAGACCCCCAAAATATAGTAAACTGGTCTTTGATATAGGAACAAAGGCAATTAAATGGTGGTAGAAAAACTGGATTTCCCATGAAAACATTAATCTAGACACAGTCCTCACACCTTTCACAAAATTAAATTAAAATGAATTATAGACTTAGATGCAAAATGCAAACTATAAGACTCCTAGCAGGCAAAAATCTAGTGATATTTGGTTTGGTGACAAATTTTTAGATATAACAATGAAAGAATAATCTATTAAAGAGAAAAAGGATAGGTTGGACTTCATTAAAATGAATAACACTTGCTTTGTGAAATCCAATGTTAGAAGAATGAAAAAACAAGTCACAGACTGATAGAAAACCTTTGCAAAACACATGTCTAATAAGGGACTAGTATCTACAAATAGCTAGCAAATACAAATAACTCTAAAACTTAAAAATAAGAAAAAAATTATATAGTGGCCAATTATCTGAACAGACCCCTCAGTAAAGCATCTATAGAAATGGCAAATAAGTATATGAAAAGATATTCAACATCATATGTCATTAGGGAATTGTGAAATTAAAAAATGAGATAGTACTACACATTTAGTAAAATGATAAAATCCAATACACTGACAACACAAAATGCTGGTGAGGATGTGGAGCGTAAGCACATGCATTCATTGATGATAGGGATGCAAAATGGTACAGCCACTTTGGAAGACAGTTTCTTACAAAATTAAACATACTCTTTGAAATTATCCAGCAATTTTACTCCCTGGTATTTATCCAAATAAGTCAAAAATTTATGTCCACACAAAACCTGCACACAAATATTTCTAGCAGCTTTACTTATAATTGGCAAAATTTGGAAGCAACTAAATGTTCTTCAATAGGTGAATGGATAAGCAAACTCTGGTACATCTGTACAGTGGAATACTATTTGAAATGAGCTATCAAACCATGAAAAGACATGGAGGAGCCTTAAATGCATGTTGTTAAGTGAAAAAAGTAAATCTGAAATGGCTACATACTGTACCATTCCAACTTTATGGCATTCTGGAAAAGGCAAAACTATGGAGCACAGGGGATTTTTAGGGCAGTGAAATTTTTCCATGTGACACTGTAATGATGGATACATATCATTATACATGTGTCAAAAAACACAGTATGTACAACACAGAGAGTGAATCCTAATGTACTCTATGAACTTTAGTTAATAATAATGTATCAGTATTGTTTCATCAATTGTAACAAATGTACCACACTAATGGAAAGTGTTAATAATAGGGGAAAATGTATGGGCAGGGAGAAGGGAATATTGGCAATCTGTGTACCAAATAATTAGCTAAGTAAAGTAGAGTGGGTATTCAAGACAAGGTGAATGACATGTGCAAGTGTACAATTTTTATTCTGGGTACTGGAAGGCTCATGTAGACCAAAGTAATAATGAAAGGGAAGGTTAGAAATGTAGTTTGAAGCCAGATTGTGGAAGGTCTTTAATACTGAGAAAAGGGAACTTGAGTTTTATTTTGTAGGTGTTAGGGATTAAAAAAACAACTTACTATAGCTTTCTTCTATGAGGATAGCTTCCTTTTGAAATCCCAAATTCTTTAATTCAGACTATTTTCCGCATACTATCAAGTGATTGATAAAAGACATAAACACTATTTTACATTTTAAAAAATACATAAAATAAGGTTACTAGGAAACTATTTTTCCCAAGCCTAAAAATAAAGCTCTACTTGGATCATCTGTGAGCTCAAAATTTCCCAGTGAAATGGCTGTGAACACTTACTATTTTTAAAAGTAACAAATATCATTGAGCATTTTTGCTGCTGTTTGTAACAATCTTATTTAACTTTTCCATAGGCTGTGCAATGGTAAAAGTTAATCCAATTCAGATTTTTATTTTATAGCATACTCTACTTTTTGCTCAATACAACATATGATGACCTTCCAGTTTAGCCTCAGTTTACCATAAAATGTTCCTCAAACATTTCATGACATTTTAGTAACTTTAAACAGTGCTTCTTTAAGGTGAGCTTTGTTTGCTCATTCCTACACGTTCTCCATTTCCACTCCATGATTTTACTTGGCCCAGCTTAGGTCACATGCTTACTACTAAACCAATCACTGGCCAGGGGAATAGAGTACTCTGATCAGACATTTGCACCAAATATCTGCTCTTCTAGCAGAGGGGAAAGTGGGATGAGCTCTACCAAAGCCATAAGGAAATTTTCAGTTTTCTGTGGGAGATAATATTTGTCAGGCTACCCAAACTACATCTTCTTATGGAAAATAAAGAAGCAAGTGTAGTTATTATGAATAAGCTTCACTTAATTTAGCTACTTAGAGCATAATGCTCAATAAGATGGACAAGATTATAGGGTCATTTATTAGCAAATGTCAATTAGTCAACATAAGTATTGCACTATTCAAGTTATTCATCCAACAAATAGCTATTGGTAACCTAATGTATGCAGAGAACTGCTGTAATTGCTACAGAGAAGTCCAAAAAAGTAAATAAGACAACTTTTGCCTTCATACAGTTTTATAATTTAGCTGAAGAAGAAACATACATATTAGCTATAACAAAAAATAATTATGAAGACATGTGGAACTATGTACAAGATAACATGATACAAACTCCACATAGCTTTATCATACTTTGCTAATTAGTTATGTTCTTGAGGAATTAACATATAAAACAATATTTGCATATTGAGTCTCATTGTCAGTTAACTTATAACATGTTTGCTCACACAAAAGATATTGGCTTCAGCGCACACACACACAAGAATCAGAAGAATTTACAGATCATGAAGCACAGTGGTGCTTCACCTTGGCTGCACATTAGAAGCACCAGAGGAGTATTTAAGGAAATACCAGAAGTTCAGAGCCCACCCCCAGAGATTATGACTTAATTTGTTTGGGGTAGGCTTGAAATTTAAAAATATATATTCCCCAAGTGATTCTAATATGTAGTAGCCAAGGTTGAGACTATTGATCTAGTCTAGCTACTTCATGTTGCAGTTGAAGAAAGTGAGGCTCAGAGAAAATACGTAATTTTTCCAAGATAATATTGATAGAGTCCAGTCTTCTGATTCCTAGTCCAGATCTTTTCAGGATAATTCTATTTTTGTCTTTTTTAATCTATGGCTATTAAATTCTTTGACATTATCTTTTATAAGAAATACAAGCCAGATAGACAAGCAATTCATAGGACCTTGTACACATATTACAATAAACTATATAATTGTTTCACTGGAAGTAACCGAAAGACTCCATTAGACTCAAACAGCTATATTGTGCTACTTCTCCTAGTATTTAACAGAACTGAATAGCTAAGGAAATTACTTAAAAAAAAATTAAAAAGACAGAGCTCAGACTACTCAAATAAATATGATAAGGAATTTCTAAGAATTTCATGTTTGATAGTGTTGGATAAGTTAATAGGAATATTTGAAGAGGGAAGGACTGAACTTTGGATGTGCAATGAAGAGCATCAGGTATGCAAATCATTACCTACTAAAGTTTAGCAATAGTTTTGATACACTATTGGGTACACTATCTGGAATTTGAACAGAGCAGTGTTAGACAGTTTATAATCAACAGAGGACTTAGAAATAAGGAATGACTGGAGTAGAAGAGGTTGCCCTGAAGATAAGTTTTGAGGAAAATCTCCTTGGAGGGAAATATGTAAACATATAAAAAAGATCAAATGACATTAGAATTTTTGGGGGAAGGAAAGCATAAGTAAAAGTTGGCAGGGGGCAACATAGAGGACTGATGCTGTGTTTCCCAGACCAACCATCCTAGAGTAGAGGGAGCTCACTGAAATGTGATAACTGAGAATAGGGTTGTTGGAAGAAAAGAAAATGTGTGTGTTCCAGAGGGTCTGTCTTCTGCTTTCTTCTCTCCAAACACACTCTAAGTGATCTTATCTTTGCCCATGGTTAGTTGCCTCATATATGCCAATGAATCTCAATTCTCTAGCTCTGACTACTCCCATGACATACACTCTGGTATATACAAACATTTTCTGTATACATACCAGTGGTTCTCAGTCAGTGTGTTGCCCCCACAAAAGACATTTAGAAATGTCTGGAGATATTTCTGGAATCATTACTGAGAGGGTGGATGTTACTGACATTCTACTAGGTAGAGTCCAAAAATGCTGTGAAATATTGTACAATGCACAGGGAAGTCCCACACAATGAAGTACTATCTTGCCAACAATAGTGCTGAATTTGAGACAACCTGAGGTATACCAAGTGGAATTCTCACAAATACATCAAATGAAACATACCCCAAGTTTGTCTTATCTTCTACCCAAAACCTGTTTTCCACGTGGAATTGTTTTCTTAACTTCATTTTTGGAATATTCATTGCTGCTCTCACATTTGTACCCTTAATAATTCTTAAACTATCTTCTCCACTTCATTCCTAGTGAATGCCTTTGGAGAGGTTTTTTTTCATATCTTTCCTGGGCCATTTGTCTGGTAGTGGGCATGAAGTACAAGCCCTTCATGATCTGGCCCCTGGCTATATTTGCAGCCTCATCTACTGTGACCCCAGCCACTACCCTGTGCTTCAGGCATCCAAACTTTATAAAATTCTCCCAAAATATTTCTGGACTCCTAACTTTGCACAGTCTCTTCTTTCTGCATGAAATGCTCATTTCCCCCTCACTCCCAAACTCCCACTTTACCTACTCATTTTTAAGACTAAGCTCTGTATCTTCCTTCTACCAACTCAAATCCCATTTGTCCTTCCAGGTCTAGTTTGGAGTTAGTCTTCTCAATGAAGTGTTCGCTGCCCAATCTAGATTTCACTCAACTCTCATTTTAGCTCTTGAGATCTCTCAGTATCTTGTCACTTATTCTGTCTATTAATCACACAGTGCACTGCCTCCCACTTCTGCTTCTGTTTCATTTGCAGTTGTACTGCTTCCATAGCTTGCTTATAAGGTCATGGAAGGCAAAGGCTTTGCCTTAAATTTCTTTGTATCCTAAAAATATCTGGCATATTGTTACTTTTCCAACTTCTGACTGAGATTTTCTCACACCTTCAGGGTTGTCCATTACCTCCTCTATACCACATTGTATACTATGTAGAATTCTGTTATAGGACTCTAACATGCCATTGAACTTATTTATGTAACCATCCATCTTCCCATGACACACTGTGAACTCCTTCAAGGCAGGGACCAAAGCACAGGCTTTAAAGTCAAACAACCCCAGAGACCAAATTCCAGCTCCGCTAGTCACTAGTTGAATGAAGTTGTAATTAGTAAGGATTAACAACACTAGCTACAGTAAGGACCCGGTAATCTCAGTGCTTTAACACCCTAATGTTTATTTCTTTATTATGTCATTCAAATGTGGGTCTGTAAGGCATGGCAGGAGTTTCTGCTCCCCACAGTCATTCAGGAACCCAATGTTCTTCTAGTCTGTGATACCCCCATCTTCAAGCATGGATCATCACTACCAAATGGAAGAGCAAGCATGGAGGATAATGTAGGATTTTATTGCCTGGCCTGGAAGTTACAGATATATCACTTTCACTCATATCCCACTGGCCAGAACTCAGCCATATGGCCCCAATCTACCAGCAAGGGAACTTGGGAAATTTATTCTCCTGTGTTCCCAGGAGAAAAATGAAATAGATTTATGTTACATACATAGTTGATCCTTGAACAACACAAGTTTGAACTGAATAAGGTCAACTTATACGTGGATATTTTTCAATGATAGATACTATAGTACTACAGATTTTGTGGTTGGTTGAATCCACGAGTGTGGAGAAACCTCAGATACAGAGGGTGCCTATAAGTTATATGTGGATTAACTCCCAACCCCTACATTGTTCAAGGGTCAACTGTATAGCATCTTCTCTGTCACACAAGGAGAAGGAGTCCCTTAACCTAAGCCTTCTTTTCCTCATTGGCAAAATGAAATTAAAGCTGACCCTTGAATAACACAGGTTTGAACTGTGTAGGTTCACTTAAATATGTTTTTCAATATATACATTGGAATTTCGCCAAAATTTGAAAAAACTCGCAAACCACATAGCCTAGAAACATCGAAAAAATTAAGAAAAAGGTATGCTTTGAATGCATAAAATATATGTAGATACTAGTCTATTCTTACATAAGCATAAGGTAGGTGATATTTAATATAAATGTAATAATGTGTTAGTTTTCTTACTGTTTTATAACTTTGCTTTCAAATAATTACATTACCATACAGTCTGCCTCTCTCTCATAATTGGAGAAACTGCCTATCAGCCTATCATCACTGTGTTTTAATGTAACAGTGTTTCCAGTACTGTATTATGAATATGACTATGACACTGTATGCCATAAATATTTTATAATGATTCACTTATTATTGTTTAGGCTAGGTTTCTATGAAGCAATCATATTGATTACATTAGGCTACCATAAAGCAATCATATTGCTACTATGTTATCAATGCATGAATTGTTATACCTGCAAATAATATAAATTCCTTTTTCACATTATCTTTACATTTTTCCTGACTAATGTTAACAATACATATTAATCTACAGTGTTTTGTGTCATAGAGAACAATATTTTTTTACATATGCATGTTTCTATTCTTTTTCAAATTCTTTTCTCATTTAGGTTGTTACATGATATTGAGCAGAGTTCCCTGTGCTATACAGTAGGTCCTTGTTGGTTATCCATTTTAAATATAGCAGTGTGCATATGTCAATCCCAAACTCCATAACTATCCCTTCCCTCCACCCTTTCCCCCAGTAACCATAAGAAGAACAATACTGACGTAGCTACTAAAAGATGATTCATATTGTAAACAGCCAATATAAACTTATTGCAATGATAAATACATTTTTTCTTCCTTATGACTTTCTCAATGATATTTTTTCTCTAGCGTACTCTATTATTAGAATATAGTTATAATACATATAACATACAAAATATGTATTAATCGACTGTTTATGTTATTGGTAGGTCTTCTGGTCAAGAGTTGGCTATTAGTAGTTAAGTTTTGAGGAGTCAAAAGTTATAAACAGATTTTAGACTCTGTAGGGGTTCAATGCCCCAAACCCCTGCGTTGTTCAAGGGTCAACTGTGTGTCAGGATTATGTTATGGTTGTATATAATAAAAAGCCTAGGGTTATGCTGCTTAAACACATTTTTTTTCCTACACACTAAAGTATGTTCAGAGTAGGTGGTCCAGCAATGGTGCAGTAACTCCACAAAACAGTAAGGGACTCCAAATCCTTACATCTCTCTGCTAGACCATGCCTCAGATGTAGCCATTATCCTCAGGTTTCAAAATGGAACTATCCATCACATGCATATTCTAAGAAGCAGGATAGAGGAAGCAGGCAAAAAAGGGCATGTCCCTCTCTTTTAGAAAACTTCCTAGAAGACTATTATGACTACTCTGCTTACATTTCATTAGCCAAATTTAGCCACACTTTTGTATAGCCACACTTACATGTGAGAGTATCTGGGAAATACATTTAGCTGACTGGGCAAAAATATATCCAGTTGGAACTCAAGTTTCTATTTCTAAAAGGAAGAGTAGAGTGGATATTGAGGTAGGCAGCTATCATTCTATGCCTCAGGAATGAGGATATTTACTTACTGGATTATTTTAAGGGTCAAATGAGATAATGTATAAGTATGGTGACAAATAAGTGGTAGTTAGTGTAATTATAAGCAAAGTTTATTGTTATTTGCATGCCCAGCACATACTCAATACATATTTGAAATAAATATAATGTCAGTTAAAAAGAAGACTAAGTTAGTTCAAATGCTATTTCTTATGGTAAAATGTCCCTACTTCTCTACATCTGGGAAGATTTAACTGCTTTTCTCCTCTACTTCACATAGCATATCTTCCCTACCTCTTAATACTTTGCTATTAGTTGTGTATGTATCTGACTTTTGCATTATATTATGAGCACCATGATGGCAGGATAGGATCCTTACAAAAGGCCTAGCACCAAATCAGAACTCAATAAATATTTTAAATTAATATGAGGTTGTTCTCATTCATCTTTTCTGTTCTTTTTTATTGTGGTTAAAAAAACACATAACATAGGGCTTCCCTGGTGGCACAGTGGTTGGGAGAACACCTGCCGATGCAGGGGACGCGGGTTCGTGCCCCGGTCTGGGAGGGTGCTGCATGCCGTGGAGCGGCTGGGCCCATGGGCCGTGGCTGCTGAGCCTGTGCGTCCGGAGCCTGTGCTCTGCAACAGGAGAGGCCACAACAGGGAGAGGCCTGCGTACTGCCAAAAAAAAAAAAAACACATAACATAAATGGAAACAAATCCCATATTCACGTATTAGAAGACTAAATATTGATAAGATTTCAATACTACCCAAAGCAACCTACAGCTTCAATAAAAACCCTATCAAAATTTAAATAGCATTTTTTGTGTAAATAGAAAAACCTATCTTAAAATTCATACAGAATCTCAAGGAACCCTGAATAGCAATCTTGAAAATGAAGAACAAAACTGGAAGATGCACACTTCCAGATTTCAAAACTTACTACAAAGCTACAGTAATGAATACAATGTAGTACTGACATAAAGACTGATATATAGACCAATGGAATAGAACAGAGTGCCCATAAACAAATCCTCACATATATGTTCAAATGAATTTTTTTTTTTGTGGTATGCGGGCCTCTCACTATTGTGGCCTCTCCCGTTGCAGAGCGCAGGCTCAGCGGCCATGGCTCACGGGCCCAGCCGCTCCACGGCATGTGGGATCTTCCTGGACCGGGGCACGAACCCGTGTCCCCTGCATCGGCAGGCAGACTCTCAACCACTGCGCCTCCAGGGAAGCCCAAATGAGGATATTTTTTAAGGTGGTGGGACTTTTCTATATTTTCATTTTGGTAGCAGTTACAAGGCTATGCATTTATGAAAATTCATAGAACTGTATACCTCGAAGGGTGAATTCTTCTGTATGTAAATTATATCTCACTAAACCTAACCTCTAAAAAGAGATATTACTTCCTTCATGCAAGATGTTGTAAAAACCTCTCCATTGCAAGGTGACAGGTGCCCCCTCAAGAGCTACCCGCCATCTCTTCTACTGGCTGCCAGGCTAATAATTAGGGTTAAAATCATGCTGGGACTGATAAGGAAGGAAAGAGATTACACCCCCAGGGAGCAGCAAGGATTAGCTAACATACACTGGCAAGAACCAGAGGAGGAAAAACTAATGATGTTGAACAACTTTTCAGGGCTTCTTTGATATCTGTATACCCTCTTCAGTGAAATGTTTGTTCACGTGTTTTGCCCATTTTCTAATTAGATTTTTTTTGAACTACTGGGTTTTTGAGAGATCTTTATATATTTTAGATCTTTATGCCTTCCTGGTGTGTTGATCCTTTCATTATTATGTAATGTCCCTCTTTAATTTTCTTTGCTCCAAAGTCTACTTTATCTGAAATTAAAATAGCCATTTCTGCTATTTTTTGATTAATGTT
>RJWK010035859.1:0-22000 GCA_004363435.1 Platanista minor
TGGACATATGTACACTACCAAACGTAAGATAGATAGCTACTGGGAGGCAGCCGCATGGCCCAGGGAGATCAGCTCAGTGCTTTGTGATCACCTGGATGGGTGGGATGGGGAGGGTGGGGAGGGGGGAGACGCAAGAGGGAGGAGATATGGGAACATATGTATATGTATAATTGATTCACTTTGTTATAAAGCAGAAACTAACACCATTGTAAAGCAATTATACTCCAATAAAGATGTTAAAAAAATAAAATAAAATAAAATAAAAATTTCTGACAGACTCCAATGGTTAAAATTGCTTCTGAATTGGATTTTCATCACACTTTTTAATACAAAATTAACCTAAACAGCATAAATAATTGTACCTTTAGATAATAAACATAAAGATAAGAATTATTAGAAATGTGTCCATTATTCAGATAGTAGAGTTATTTTTTGTTCAATAAATAAACATATGTATGAGTGGATTCAAATTACACGTTAGGATGAGACAAATCTCAGTATCAATCTATTCTATTTTTGTTTCTATGGATGTAAGATCTGAGAAAACATACTCCCATAAATAAGTAGATGAAAATGGAGTTTTGTTTTAGCAATGTCTCTCAAACATTTCAACTCCTTCCAAATTATATGCCAAAATCACATAGTTATCTATCATCAATAATTATTTTTAATGATCTACCAGCTGTCATTTTAATTAGGTCTTCCTTCAGTTTTGTTAAAGGCAAAGAATTGAAACCAATTCCAGATTTTATGATTCAGTTATTAGTCATTTACTTTCTCAACACCAACACTAATATTTTGAATTGTCCTATTTGAAAATCTGGAGATTTTTGCCCTCAGGTTCAATGTACCATAGTAAGAAGGTAAAATGGGTGATAGGCTCACCTCTCTTTTTGCAAACAACTGGCATGAATATTCTCAGGCAATCCAATTTTGGAAAGAGTACATGTGAAGCATAGGATCCGGAAATTATTTCCTTAAAATTATTTTTCCTAAAGCACACATATCCCAGTTTGAAATCTGCGGGCCTAAGCATGTCTCCTTTTAAAGATAGTTGCTGGTTATTTAACATTATGTTAATGTAGATTTGTTTGTATTGGAACAAAGAAACCTCTGGTGGATTGTATATTCCAAAATAGCAGCAAAACATTCCCTGTCCCATATGCTCTTCTTACAATGTGACATTGACACTCCTGCCATTGAGAAGTGGTGATCTATTTTCCCTTCCTTTGGATTTTAGGGGAATTGTGACTGTGGAGGGGAATAATGCTATGTGATTTCTGAGGCTGGGTCATAAAAGGTGATAAAGCTTCTGCCTGTGCAGTTAGGATGCTCACTCTTAAAACCCAACTGCTATGCTGTGAGGAAGCCAGAACACATAGAATAGCTGTGAATAGGTGAATATTTCAGCTGACAGCCTCATTTGAGGTCCCGGACAGCAGCCAGCATCAACTGCCACATGTGTGTGTGAGGAAGCCTTTGCGATTACTCTAGCTTCAACCACCCTAGTCATCTGAATATGACTGCATGAGAGACACCGAGCAAGAACCCCAGAACTAAGATACTAATAAAATTATCACCATTCCTTTAAGTCACTGTGTTTTAGGATAATTCATTATGTAGTATTGAGTGAATTTGATACTAACAGAATACCTTAGTAACCAAAATAAATTGACGTCCACTCAATTCAAAATGTATAATTTTACCTGATTTGGGCTAAAATTTATCTTTGCATATTATCGAAATCGCAAAGTATATTAGTAGTGCATAAAGATTGCAAGGAATATATTAAACAGTTAATGTTTAATTTCGTTAAAGAAAATGTAGATTGATTTTCATATGTTCCAGTTTATTATTGATTAGAGTACTGCAGATATATGAAATTACCCAAACTCCTTATCGTTTATTCTTAAAAATTTAATTATTATTCTCAAAGTAATACTTATCCTTAAATTTAAAAGCCAAACAGCACTACAAGCCTAAAAACAAACAAATAAGTATAAGCAAACCCCTGTCCCCTTCTCATTTTCTTCAGGCAAACTTTTTCAGTCTCTTTTAGCTGTTTAATCTGGTATTTGCCTCCCAATTTCTAGTACCATACTTTATTGCTAGTTCTGTTTATTTTTGTTTTTAATTTTTGACAGTACCTATTAGCTTCCTTCTATAGAAGTTTAGGATTCTCTCTTTTACACTGCCTCCTCAACCCTAATTTCGATGCATATACCTATTTCTCCTCCTATTCTCCCACTATAGTTATATCATGATTTTCCGATCCATTGATACTTACAATTTAAATTTGTATTGTACTATGATTACATTTCTTCTCTCCTTTTCACAAGTTTTTGTTACATCATTTGGTTTGTCATCTAGTTTGCTATGACTATTTTAGCTCCAGACCTTTTCAAAGAACTATAGAACAGCTTTCAGTAAAGTTTATGCCTCCCTCCCTCTCCCCTTCCACTCTCTCTCTCTTTTTTTTTTTTTTTTTCCCCTGGAATCCACTCTCTTCCTATACAAATCTGGAGTCATTGCACTCTAGTCCAAAGACCCTAACTGACATTCTAGGCTGTCACTGCTGGACATTTTCTTTCTTTTTTTCCTTTTCCCCTGTATTGAATTCCTTGTTTCTCGGATTTTATGTCTTCCCATTACTTGGTCTATTTCTTTGTCTTGATGGAGCACACTTTCTAGGATTTTTTTTTTTAACAAAGGCTGCATATAAGATAAAATTTTTGAAGATCTTACATGCTGAGGATATTTTAATACTACCTTTGCATTTGATTGAAGTATAGCTGAGGATAGAGTTTTAGGTTATAAATAACTTCCCTAAAAATTTTAGAAAGCATAGCTTTGTTGATTTCTGTTGATTTGTTACAATTTTTAAGTCTTAAGCTATTTGGATTTCTGATTTTTTTTTAATATATTCCTGACCTATTTGATGATTTGCTGCTTGAATCCTTTGCTTCAGCTTTCTGAGCTCCGCTAATCAGATTTCACTAGTCCATGTCCTTTCCATCTTACAAAATTATGTTTTTATCTCTTGTCTACTGTCCCTCCTGTCTCATTCCCTCTTCCATTTTCTTTGTCCTTGTGATTATGTACAGTGTTTTTTTAATTTACTCTCATTTTAGTGGTATTCAGGATTGAATGTATGTGTTTAATCCATCAAGTTTAACCTGAATTCTGTAACTTTTCAACGTTTTTCACTTCAGAGATCTACTAATTCTGCCCTCTGTAAGTTGTTTTTAAATTGTACAGTTTTACAGCATTTATCAAATGTGCAGATACTATATGAAAATTAACTATATATATATATATATATGTATATATATATATGTTGTTTTCCCTTGATTCATTAGTACTAAAAGAGATAGAGAAGGTGTATTATTAAGTGTTCCTTCAGGAAAACTAGGTAAACATATAAGCAATTGGTTATGAAATTGGAAGGACTGAAAGAGTGAAGAGGGGAAGGTGGGGTTACCCACCTACCACCTGTCTGGCTGGAGGAGCAGCAGAGGAAGCAGGGTTACCCAGAGCCCGGGATTGCTGTGCTGTGGAGCCTGTTGAGGTTCTGCTGTTGCTTGGCTGCTGCTGGACCTGTCACTGCCCTTTGCAGGCAGCGAGGAGCCCATATCCCCACTGATGCTGCAGGAACCCAGGAGCCCTCAGTCTCCTGCTACAGAGGCTGGAGCTGCTGCTCCTGGAGCTGGAGCCAGAAGCATCAGACTGCTGAGGCTGACGGGGCACCACCTCTGCCGCTGCTGTGGAATGGTACTGCCTGAGCAGGACCCCAGAGCCTGCACCTACCCCTGACCCTCTTGCTGTTGCAGAAAAAACCCACACGGATTTCTCTTTCCCTCTTGCCTTTGAGTCCCCCAACAGTGCCTTTCACTGGCAGAATCTCACTAGAAAGCAGCTGGAAAGGAAATCTGTGAGATGTAGTTTACAGCCTCCCAGCCATCCTGTGATTCAGAGGAGATTCCAGAAGGCTGGGAATAATGCCAAATGACAAATAGCCAGCCCAAAGGGTTTAAAGGGAAACTCAGTAACTGACTTGTGAATATTATCTTTTCTCTGGGTAGGCATATCTATCTGGCACATCCTCTAACTGTGATACACATCTATAAATATATTGTATATACATATTTTTTAATAGTCAGAGGCCTTTGAGAATAAAATCAGAACTACTTGAAGCAAAGAGGTTTGATAATTTTCCAACTGTGAAGAAAACTTTAATGATTATGATAGTTAATTGATTATTTTGGCATTTCCAGAGTTTATCTTATATATTGCTATTTTTGCTGACATTTTACAGAATTTGGAACGAGTATACAAATTTAATAGGTTGTTAAGTAGATTTTTTCCTGTTGTCTTGGATTTTCAGTTAAGGCCAAAAACTGAGAACAAGAGATGTTAAATTCCTCATATTCTAAAGACTGCTGTGAAGACAGCCAAAGTTAGGTTCAGAAACTACCCCCAGGGCCAGCTAAGAGAGAGCAGGACTGGACCTGTTGCCACCAGCCTACCTACTCCCTTCCACTTTTCCTTTCTCTGCCCTGGATGCACCTGACTAGGAAAAACAACTAGACTATTCCCCATCCCCAGCTTTTAGCTTTTCTAGCAAAGTGAGTATGATCTGTCATGTGAATCTGCCTATTTTTGTTTCTAAAATTGAAGATGAAGAAATTTCTGTTTGACTGGTCAACACGTAATCATGGAAAATAAAAGGATGTCTGTCTCTCGGGTTCCCGTGCTCCTACTGTCAGATATAAGGAGTTCAACTCTGTTCTCCAACTGTTCACTCATGTTTTGAAAAGTCAAATGGAGGACACATTCATGACAGAACATAATATTCTTATTTACTTGTTCTTATGCTTTCTAGGCAGAGCTATTCAGAATAAAGGAATGAATGCTGTTAACGTTGATGTCAATATGATACTTGGATGGCATTTGGCAAGAGGACTCAGGAGTATCCAAATCCTCCCCTGTCTTGGTCATTCTTCTTTGAGAATGCCTCAAAGAAAGCATGTGTGCAGGATACATTGACCAGCAGAGCATAGTGACATCACGTTGGAATGACTTCTGGGACTTCTCTCCCAGACTCAAAGCAGAGCCAGTGGGAATCAACCAGAGTTCCACAAAAGTTCCCTCATTTGTATCTACTGGAATGGCTTCAGTGGTGTGGAAGCAAAGAAGGCCGAAAGTCTTGTTCTCACCATTTCTACCACAATATCCATATCACATTTGGATCTTACTATCTCATGTGGTGAAAATTCAGTCTCCAGTGCCAAGGTGTGAGACATAAGGACAGCTGAAGACAGAGAGTCTGTCCCAATGTCTTAATGTGCCCTGCCTGGGCCCTCTTGATTTAGCTGCCTTGTGGAAGAGAGAGAGCAGATGAAGAGAAAAAGAAAGAGAAGAGAGAGAGAGAGGACCAAGCTTTCCCTTGGGGAGAACAGGTCCTAAGCTTAGCCTTACTTCATCAGGTCAGACAGTCCAGACAGACAAAAATGGAGGGAAGAGTTAGCCGTCATTTTTCTTCCCTTATTACCATCGTAACATCTTGGGAGGAAGAGAACTGGAAGGGTAAAACTTCACACAGTGTGTGACCTTGACCTCTGTAAACAGTACACAGTGATCTAATTCAGAGACCAGAGTCTGATGATCCAGATCAGCAATGGGTTGAGTTGGGCTTTGGGGGACAGCAAGAGTGAATAAAACCTAGAATTCCTCAGAGAGGCCAGCAGGACCATTATTTTGATGTCAGCCTTTGAAGTGGTCACTGTGCATAATTCAAAATTTTGAGGTCTCAGGTCCTCATGTTTTAGTGAAGAGCAAGTCTAAATTATACTGGCTGTGTAAAAATTTTACTGATGGCCCTGGTATTGCCTTATCGTCTCATCTGCTGAGGCACTTTTTGTCTGCCATGTTGATTTTTTCTTGTTGAAAATATAAAGTACGTTCTAGACTTTATAGTATCTTTTCAATGTTTGGCCCTGTGTCCTCAACTGGGGCAGGTGCTGCTTTGGGGCAGGTGCCTTGTCATTTACTTCATTGTACTTCCAGGATCCAACATAGTGTTTGGAATTGAGTAGGCACTCAATAAATGTTTGATGATGATGAAGTTGCCTGGTGTTTGGAGGACATTATTCAGGTTCATTAAGGCTTTACCAGCCCTTTTTAAAAAATGAAAACTATTTTCAAATCTCTATTTTGGAAGTTTTTCTCAGTATTTCTCTTTCCTAAAAATTGATTTAGCATTTTCAATACAGCTTGACAGACTAGATTTATTTTTTGCCTTTGTACTTATTCTTTTAGAAGAACATATATATATATATATATATATATATATATATATATATATATATATATATATAAAGAAAATATATTTGGCAGAAGATATATGTGAGGAACTGCAGAGACAGAAGCCATGTCTTTAGAATTAAAGTGGTACCCAAGGGAAGAGCAATAGAAAACTCTTGCTTTGGAGTGACTCAGTGCAGGTGGTTGAAATAGGAAGCTGGGATCAATCCTAGAAGGACAGGTTGAACTATTTTTCCATTTTCACTGTTCCCTTTTCCAGTTCTCTTTCTCAGATCAAAATGATGATTATAATGAGAAAATATAAATAGGAAATATAATGAGAATTGATTATTCTTTCTTGCGAGTCAACATGCTAAGTTATGTATTATGTCAGCTCATTTAATCCACACAACTACTCTATAAAGAACATAGTGTTATTATCTGTAATTAATAAAGTAGAAAACTGAGGCTCAGAGGATTTGAGCAATTTGCCTAAATCCCACCACCAGTAATGGCAGAGCTTTGAGGCAGACACACCCTAGTCTGGCCCATGACCTTGACCACCATACTCCGCTGTCTCCTGAAGGCTAAGAAGTGTTCTTGGGAACAGAAACAAAGGAAACTTTGGAGAACAGGGATGGCCTACTCCTCAGACAACTTTTGGGAAGTTACCCAAACCATCAGAAATTTGAGATGCATATTTTATGAAGGTGGCAATCAAGCCAGTTGAAGGTTTACTTAGAGTTTTGGACTGACACTTTCACAGAGATTTAAAAGTAACTGAGCGACAGTTTAGTTTGAACTTTGAGATTGACATGTTTTGCTTACTGTTCTGCACGATAGTCATTTTCTGCTGAAAAGAATGATTTACTTGTATAAAAGAATGATCTGTGATTGGCTTATTGTCAGAAACAAATAAAAAAAGTTATAATAAACAAGACAGGTTATTTTGAAGGTGGTGAAAACCTGGAATCATGTGCAGTATTAGCTTTTTGGTATATGTATATAATTTCATTTATCTTGTCTAGAGCATCCATTTTTGTGTGTTTTTTGAAATAATGAATGGAGTTATTTTAACTGAGTGCTAATGTGGTGAGTGCCAGGTGAGAAATTCAATTGAAATGCTGTCACAAGATCCTTTTGTTTTACTGACAAGAGGTGTCATGTTCTCGTGAATCCTGATACATGGAGTGTGAACTGATAAATAGTTTGGAGATGAAATTGTCAGTCACCATTACCACACTCAAGCAATTATTTTTTCTGGTAGCTTACACTGCCATGCAATTTAAGTTCTGGAGTGTGAGACAAGTAGAAGGTAAAAACAGTATGGATGTGACCATAAGTTGGAAAAGTGCTTAGGTTAGAAAAGTAATATTCCAAAGGGGCTTAAATATAGGGAGAAAGATTTGCTGCTACTTCTGAGACTGAGAGGAGGAAGGAAGCCAGGAAGAGGGGCAGGATCAGAGGTGGATCTACCTTGAAGCTAAGGAAACTTAATCTTTAGGGTCCCTTCCATGACGAAGATCATTCCAGTGAATGCAATTTGTTCACACTGCCATATACTTTTGTAAAATTTGTGCAAGATATATAACAGCAATCAATTAAGTTTGCTGTCTTTTTCCACTCTTACTTCTCTTCCATTACATTTCTCCTACTTTTGGATGGTTTTAGAATGACCCCAGACGTTGTTTGAAGGAAACTTGAGTGGAGAATATGTTCTGTTTTAGTGTAATGGAATATATTTATGTGATCCACACCATTACTTCCCATATATTTAAGTTACTACTTCCTCATTCTGGCATAAGAATAGTTTCCAGAAATACACCTCTTGCCCACTCTGCCAACTTGATTGATGCTGTGATTCACAGGTATGTGGCCAAAATGATATGAATATGCTGAAGGTACCCAGTATCTAAAGTATGTGTGCAGTGGAACAAAACAAGATTTAAAATATATGGAGCCAGAAACCAGTCTGTAGACAATTTTTCTAATCATCAGATGTGTAAAACTGTAATTGGAGGATTTGGTTCCTATCAATATTCTCACCTGTCAAGAATATAGTTAACAATACAGTGCGTAAATTAATCAGGTGTATTTTGCTTTTTTTCTGGTGGAAACTGTGTGAAAGAGAATTTATCAGAACTTCTGTAGGGCAAATCTGTAGTGGTTCTACAAGTATTGATTATATCTGTAATAGCCACAGATAAAAGAAACTTTAGAAGAGAGGGTATCATTTATTTAATACCGCATAACAAACCTCCCAAAACTTACTGCCTTAAAACAAAAAAATCATTGTTCTGTGGTTGGCAACTTAGCCTGGGCCTTTCTGAGATGGCTCATCTTGCTCTCTATGGTGTTTGCTAGGCATCAACATAAGTCTAAGATCTCAGTTGGCGTGGCCAGTGCTTTTTCTTCTCCCTACAAGTTATTGCATCCTCTATAAAGCACCAAGGTTTGTTCACGTTCACGGAGTGAGCATAAGCAAGGAATCTTGAGGCCTGGGATAATAACTCACACAGTCTCACTGCTGCTATAGTCTATTAATCAAAGAAAGTCACAAGTCCAGCCCAGGTTCCAGGAGTGGGAAAATAGACACCACTCGTTGTGGGTGTTGCTGCAAAGAATTGATGATCACTTTTTATACTCTACCATATATAGGATTTCCCAATTTGACACAAATCTTCAACATTTACATAACAACACTAAGTTGTGAATCTGAAAGAAATTACTAAGCTATCAGTAATTTAAAAATGAAGTCAACTGTGCTGAATTACCATTCTGTCCTCCGTCTTTAAAATGATATTGGAGAATTATTGTCACATGAAGAGGCAATCAGAGAGTGTGGAGCCAAAGTGGGCATGGAGAGAAGGATCAGTGGAATGTGTCTTTGAGATCCAATTGAATTTACATTTGGTTTATATGACCCAGATGTCACAGTACTATGCTTGGGAGCTTATAAGGCCTTGGTGTGAATGAGTTAACATCACTTAACAGTTGAGAGATTTGGGGAAAGTTACCTCTTCTTTCTTTGATAATCAGTTTTTCATCTGATTGAAATGATAATAGTCATTTTCTGCTGAAGAGAATGATTTACTTGTATAAAGGAATGACCTGTGATTGGCTTATTGTCAGAAACCAATTAAAAAAAAATAAACCAAGACATCATTTTGAAGGTGCTGAAAACCTGGAATCAGATGTAGTATTAGCTTCTTTGTATATGTATATAATTTCATTTACCTTGTCTAGAGCTTTTTTCATATTTTTATGGATATTAATGTATTAAATAATGTATTAAAGTATTTAATAATCTTCTGGTATGTACTAGGCAGACAGAGATAAATTTTTATTGAACCTGCCTGTGTCCCAGGTTCTGTTCTAGGAACTGGGGTTACAGTGGTGAATAAGACAAAATTCACAAAATTCCTACCTTCAAGAAGGTTCCATTTTAGTTATACAGCAGAAATTAACACAACATTGTAAATCAACTTATACTTCAATAAAATTTTTTTTAAAAGTTTCCATTTTAGTGAGATGCTTATTTCTAGTAAGAAACTGATTTACTCTTGAGGAGTGCATATTCTAGACCTCAACAAATTTTAGTTCCCTTTCTTAGCATATAAAGACAGGAATAAGAATATGAGGAAAACTACTTGGAGCAATAGTCTATGGAGATTTTGTACATTTCCTACCTAAAAGTGCTCATTAATTGATCAAAAAGAGTTTAAGGAGAGGACTTGCTGGGAGTTCACATATAATGAGCTTGCCCAAACGGTAAATGGAGGCTAAATTATTTAGAATTACTGTTAATTCAGTTAGGTGGGAAAATTGGGTCTCTCTCTGTCACATTTAAAAAAAGTTCTTATCTAAAGCAAGTTGTTCTCTTGTTTCTTTAGTATCCTGGAGAATTAAAAGAAATCTAATTTAGGAAAGATTTTCTGTCTTAAAAAAAAAAAGCCTCAATACATTGAAAAGGCAACATTAAAAATGTATTCCCTATCTGAATCACAATTTTATTGAAAATATCAAATAATGAGCTTGTATGCATTTTCTTTAACCATCTACTCTTTCTCTAGAAATTATAATATGCATTAAGCTTATTAATTTATTTTTCTCCTAGAGATGAATAAATTATCCTTATGAAGTTGCCTGGCTGAGGAGGGGAAACCCTCAATTTTATATTGAAGTTACAATTTCAAGGGAGAGCTCATTTTAAATCTTGTCTATCTTTAAACTTTGTCAATTGGTTTTGTGCTCGTGATTAAATATAGTGTTTCCGAAAACACTAGAAATATTGAGAAAACAGGTCAACCTCTCATTCTATTTTTAATTTAGCTGTAAAGCCTATCAATGTTCTAAGGTTTTAAAAATTATATTTTCTTGGGTTTTATAACATGAATTAAAAGTGATGTTGGGCACAGTGACTTTGTCTACACATGTCTGGGAGGATGTGGCACAGTGACTTTGTCTACACATGTCTGGGAGGATGTGGAATGTTGGCTTATTGACTGATATGGGATGTTAAAAAATACAACTTATAATTAGAAAAACCCATTAGCAAATGGTGTCTCTACAGCCACATTTAAATTAATGAAGTTAGAACACACCCTCTCACCATACACAAAAATAAACTCAAAATGGCTTAAAGACTTAGACATAAGATGTGACACTGTAAAACTCCTAGAAGATATCATAGGCAGAACATTCTTTAAATGTAGAGAATGGACTTGAGGACACAGGGAGGGGGAAGGGTAAGCTGGGACGAAGTGAGAGAGTGGCATGGACTAATACATACTACCAAATGTAAAATAGATAGCTAGTGGGAAGCAGCCATATAGCACAGGGAGATCAGCTCGGTGCTTTGTGACCACCTAGAGGGCTGGGATAGGGAGGGTGGGAGGGAGACACAAGAGGGAGGAGATGTGGGGTACATGTATATGTATAACTGATTCTCTTTGTTATACAGCAGAAACTAACACACCATTATGAAGCAATTATACTCCAATAAAGATGTTTTTTTAAAAAAATTCTTTGACATAAATTGTACCAATGCTTTCTTAGGTCAGTCTCCCAAGGGATTAGAAATCAAAACAAAAATAAACAAATGGGACCTAATCAAACTTACAAGCTTGTGCACAGCAAAGGAAACCATCAACAAAGCAAAAAGACAGGCTACAGGATGGGAGAAAAATATTTGCAAACAATGCAACCAACAAGGGCTTAATTTCCAAAATATAAAAACATCTCATACCACTCAACAACAAAAAAAAACCCAATTGAAAAATGGGCAGAAGACCTAAGTAGACATTTCTTCAAAGAAGAAACACAGATGGCCAATAGGCACATGAAAAGATGCTCAACATCACTAATTATTAGAGAAATTCAAATCAAAACTGCAATTAGGTATCACCTCACACCAGTCAGAATGGCCATCATTAAAAAGTCTACAAATAACAAATGCTGGAGAGGGTGTGGAGAAAATGGAACCCTCCTACACTGTTGGTTGGAATGTAAGTTGTTGCAGTCACTGGGGAAAACAGTATGGAGGTTCCTCAGAAAATGAAAAATAGAATTACTGTGTGATCTAGCAATCCTACTCCTGGGCATATATCCAGGCAAAACTATAACTCAAAAAGATACACGCACCCCTATGTTCATAGCAGCACTTTTCACAATAGCCATGACATGGAAACAACCTAAATGTCCATCAACAGATGAATGGATAAAGAAGATGTGGTACATATATACTATGGAATACTACTCAGCCATAAAAGTATAAAATAATGCCATTTGCAGCAACATGGATGAAACTAGAGATTATCATACTAAGTGAAGTAAGTCAGAAGAAGAAAGGCAAATACCATATGATATCATTTATATGTGGAATCTAAAATATGACACAAATGAACCTATCTATGAAATGGAAACAGAATCATGGGCATAGAGAACAGATTGTTTCCAAGGGGGAGGGGGTTCAGGGAAAGATGGAGTGGGAGGTTGGGGTTAGCAGATAAAAGCTTTTATGTACAGAATGGATAAACAACAAGGTCCTACTGTATAGCAGAGAACTATATTCAGTATCCTATGATAAACCATAATGGAGAAGAATAAATAAAAATGTATATATATGTATAACTGAATCACTGCTGTACAGCAGAAATTAATACAACATTGTAAATCAACTATACTTCAATAAAAAACATTAAAAAAAAATAAAAGCTCCATGGGCAGGACTCATATTAGTCTCAAAAAAAAATGTGTCTAGTAGTAGTTATTTTTGCTTATTACACATATAGTCCAAACTTGATGTGTACTGGAATTAAATTTGTGTTTTCATTTTAAAAGCATCTTTTTCTGTCTTTCCTATCCAGAATATGGCTTCATGATTCAGCTAAACCATTCTCCAAATTCTCCTTTGTATTATTTTTCCTACCATTTTCTTTATGAAAAAGTTTTTCTTCCTTTACTATTCTTAATTCACGAAGAGCTGATTCCCTCTTGCTTTGCACGTTATTTTGAAGGAGGGTTTGAACAAAGATAACAATTTTTGGTTTAATTTCTCTAAACTGAGACTAAGCTGTCTTCAAGTAGTAACTTCTATTATGAAATTGATCCTTTTCTTTTCCCCTGTACCCTAAACCAAATACCTTTTTAGTTGTGCATTATGAGCAAGGTTGTTCAACCTTCTTTGTATTCACAATGTTTTTTCTCCAAACAGTCCATTTCAGTCACTCAAATAGATGGTTTAAATCTATGGATTTGAATCACCCCCAGTTAGATTGATCCTTTTAGTCATTGTCAGCTCCCTTTTATATAACGTGTTTTTTCTATATAGTGAACATTGCCCAAACAAGACAGAACATTTAAAAACTTGATAAATTGAACTTCATCAAAGTGAAAACTGTTTGCTCATTGAAAGACATCTTTAGGAAGATGAAAAGACAAAATGACATGTATCTGACAAAAGACTTGTATTCAGAATATATAAAGGAGCTCTTACATCTCAACAATAAGGCAGTCCAATTAAAAAATGGGCAAAATATTTGATCAGATACTTCACCAAAAGATATACAAATGGCATCGCTAGTCATCAGAATAATACAAAGTAAAGTCACAATGAGATGCTACCACATAAAATGAAAATAACCAGTAATACTAAGTGTTAGGAGGAGGAACAGCTTGAGCTCTCATACGTTGCTGCTGGAAATACAAAATGGTATAGCCGTTTTGGAAAACAGTCTGGCAATTTCTTATAAAATTAAACATATAAAGCTGAGAAATTCCATTCCTAGTTATTTATCCAAGAGAAAGAGAAATGTATTCAAATGCTCCTAGTCACTTTATTCATAATAGCAAAAAAGAAAACAACCCAAATGTCCTTTAGCTGCTGAATAAACAAATTGTGCCATATCCATACAATGGAATCCTACTCAGTAAAAGAAAGGAAAGAACTACCGATACATACAATAACATGGAACTGTCTTGAAAACATCACATAAGGTGAAGGAAGCCAGTCACAAAAAAACTTCATACTGTACGATCTCATTTATATGCAATTTTTAGAAAAGGCAAAACTATAGCAACAGGAAGTAGACCAGTGATCAGACTGCGGTGGGAAGGGGATTTATTTCAAAAGGGTATTAGGGACTTTTGGGGAGATGGAGGTGTTCTATATCTTGAGTGTGGTGGTGGTTACACATATTTATACATTTGCCAAACTTCATTGAATTGTACTCTTAAAAATGACTTGATTTCATCCATGTAAGTTATGCTTCAATAAAGCTGTTCAGGGCTTCCCTGGTGGCGCAGTGGTTGAGAGTCCGCCTGCTGATGCAGGGGAGATGGGTTCGTGCCCCGGTCAGGGAAGATCCCACATGCCGCGGAGCGGCTGGGCCCGTGAGCCATGGCCGCTGAGCCTGCGGGTCCGGAGCCTGTGCTCCGCAACGGGAGAGGCCACAGCAGTGAGAGGACCGCGTACCACAAAAAATAAAAAAATAAAAAATAAAATAAAGCTGTTCAAAAGGAAATATTTATCATAAATAATTTGGAAACTACAGAAAGCTATAAAAAACAAATGAAAAATGCATTTCTCATTATGTAATATAACTACAATTAATATTTTTAGTAAACTTTTACTTGAATAATTGAATACTGCAGAAAATTCAAAATCCTAGTTGTACAACTCAATGAATTTTCACAAGGTGAATATACCCATATAACTAGGACTGAGCTAATGAAACAGAGCATTAGTTAGCACTCCAGAAGAATGTCTCCAGCTCTCTTCTAAGTAGTAATCCCTCTAGTCAATAACACCAGAGCTTAGTTTCGTCTATTTTTGAAATTTATGTATACGGAATTATTTACATTATGTCTAGTTCCTTTAGCTCAAAAATATCTTTGCAAGATTCATCCGTGTTGCACGTAGCTGCGGTTCATTCATTGCTATTGTTTTATAGTTTTCCATTGGATGAATATACCAGAATGTATTTATCCATTATACTGTATGTTATTGTTGAATTATTTCCAGAATTGGGTTATTAAGAATAGGGTTGCTATTAACATTCTTGTATGTATCATTATGATGAACAGAATGTATACCTGTTAGGTATATACCTAAGAATGGAATTGCTGGCGCTTTAGAATATGCATATGGGCAAATTTAGTAGATCTTTTAAAATAGTTTACCAATTGACTACACCAATTATACACTCACCAGCAGTGTATGAGCATTTCAGTTGATCCACATACTGTTTTGTTGTATTTTTCGCAGAATTATAGAACAATATCTCCAAGTTTATTTTAAAAGTTTTATAACTTTTAATAAATTTGTCTCATATGGTATACAGAGATTTGAATACTAATCTTTGAATTTCTTTTTACTTAGCAGTATAACATGAATATATTATTAAATATTTTCCAGAAATATGATTGTTAAAGCTGTATAATATTTTATCATAAAGTTTTTACTATCCCCTGTAGCTCTTCTCCAAGCTTCAGTTTCCTCAGCTCTACACCTGTAATAGTCGTACCTATGTCATACGATTTTTAAAAAATTAATTAATTAATTAATTAATTTAAAATTTTGGCTGCATTGGGTCTTCGTTGCTGCATGTGGGCTTTCTCTAGTTGCGGTGAGCGGGTGCTGCCTTTCATTGTGGTGTGCGGACTTCTCATTGTGGTGGCTTCTCTTGTTGCAGAGCATGGGTTCTAGGTGTGCGGGCTTCAGTAGTTGTGGCACGCAGGCTCAGTAGTTGTGGCTCATGGGCTCTAGAGTGCAGGCTCAGTGGTTGTGGTGCACGGGCTTAGTTGCTTTGCGGCTTGTGGGATCTTCCCGGACCAGGGCTCAAACTGTGTCTCCTGCATTGGCAGGCAGATTCCTAACCACTGAACCACCAGGGCAGCCCCTGTCAGGATTTTTGTAATTGTGAAAAGTAATAATCTAAATAGTGCTTTACATAATATCTGGCATATAATAGATGGTCAACTAAATAGTTCCTTCCCCCTTCCATTACTGTATTCATCTTTCCTAATAGAGGAGAATAATTAAAATACAGTAAGTAGGGCTTCCCTGGTGGCACAGTGGTTGAGAGTCCGACTGCCGATGCAGGGGACGCGGGTTCGTGCCTCGGTCCAGGAGGATCCCGCGTGCCGCGGAGCGGCTGGGCCCGTGGGCCGTGGCCGCTGAGCCTGCACGTCTGGAGCCTGTGCTCCACGATGGGAGGGGCCACGGCAGTGAGAGGCCCGCGTACCGCAAAAAAAAAAAAAAAATACAGTAAGTAGATCTTTTTAAATTTCTTTCATTAGAGTTTTATAGTTAGATTTATACTAAAGTATATCATTTTTGGCGGTGTTGTAAATGTATTGTGTTTTAATTTCAAATTTCAATTGTTTATTGATGGCATGTTGGAGAGCAGTTGATTTTTGTGTATTAAGCTTATATCCTGCAACCTTGCTATAACCACCACTTATTAGTTCCAGGAGGCTTTTCTTGTTATAGTTGATCCCTTGTAATTTTTTACATAGACAGTCATGTCATCCATGAACAAAAACAATTTTATTTCTTTTTTCCCAATCTGTACATCTTTTATTCCCTCTTCTTGCCTTATTGTACTGGCTGGGCCCTCAAGAATGATGTTGATAGGAATGGTGAGAGGGGACATGATTGTCTTTGTTCCATTCCTAGAGGGGGAAGCAGCTGGTTTCTCACCATTAAATGTGATTGATGTTAGCTATGGATTTATTACAGATGTTCTTCATCAAGTTGAGGAAATTCCCCTTTGTTCCTACTGTGCTGAGAGTTTTTATAATGAATTGGTGTTGGATTATGTCAAATACTTTTTTTTTTTTTGCATCGATTGATATGATCATATGAATTTTTCTTTCTTCCATAGCCTGTTGATGTGATGGATTACATGAACTGGTTCTCAAATGTTGAACCAACCTTTGTGTACCTGGAAGGAATATCACTTGATTATGGTTTATAATTTTTTAAATTTATTGTTGGATTAGATTTGCTAGTATTTGTTGAGGATTTTTCCATCTGTGAAAGATATTGGTCTAAAATTTTCCTTTCTTGTAATGTCCTTATTTGATTTTAGTATTAGGGAAGTGCTGGATTCATAGAATGAGCTAGGAAATATTCCATCTGATTCTGTTTTTTGGAAGAGATTGAAGAGAATTGGTATTATTTTTTTATTAAATATTTGGTAGATTCACCAGTGAAACCATCTGGCCCTGGTAATTTCATTTTTGGAAGGATTAATTACTCATTCAGTTTCTTTAAATCGGTATAGATAGGTCTATACAGATTAATTCTTCTCATTTGAGTTTTGATAGTTTGTGTCCATTTCATCTAAGTTATCAAATTTGTGGGCATAGAGTTGTTCATGGTACTCCATTATCCTTCTAATGTCCATTGCATGCCCCCTTTCATTTCTGATATTAGTAATTTGTGTTCTCTTTTTATCTTGGTTAATATGGCTAGAGGCTTATAAATTTCACTGACCTTTTCAAAGAACCAGCTTTTGGTTTATTTTTTTTAATTTTTGCTATTGTTTTCCTGTTTTAAATTTAATTGCTTTCTGCTCTAATTTTTATTATTTCTTTTCCTGTGCTTGCTTTAGGATTGTTTATCTCCTTCTCTAGTTTCCTAAAATTGAAGCTTAGATTACTTATTTAGACATTTTTTCTAATATATGAATTTTAATGCTATAAATTTCCATCTAAGTGCTGCTTTTGCTTCATTCCACAAATTTTTATAAATTGTATTTTTAGTTAAACATATATTTAAATTTCTCTTGAGATTTATTTTCTGATCTATGTGCTATTTGGTAGGGTGTTATTTAATCTTCAAAAACTTTGAGATTTTCCAGCTATTTTTCTGTTATTAATTTGTAGTTTAATTCCATTGTGGTCTGAGAACATGACTTCTACTCTTTTAAATTTGTTAAGATATACTTTATAGCCAAGAATATAGTCTATACTGGTGAATGTTCCATGTGAACTTGAAAATAATGTATATTCTGTTGTTGTTGAATGAGGGATTGAATAAATGTCAATTAGATAAAATATATTAAGGGTGCTTTTAGGCCAAGTATATCCTTACTGATTTTCTGCCTGCTTGACCTAATTGATAAAAGAAGGGGTATTGAAGTCTCCAACTATAATGGTGGGTTTGTCTATTTCTCCTTGCCGTTCTATCAGTTTTTGCCTCATATGTTAGTGCTCCGTTGTTAGATGCATACAAGTTAAGGATTATTATGTCACCTTGGAAAATTTACCCCTTAATTATTATGTAATGTTCCTCCTCATTCATGATAATTTTTCTTGTCTAAAGTCTGTTTTAATATAGCTATTTCAGCTTTCTTTTAATTACTGTTAGCATGGTATGTATTCTCCATCCCTTTACTTTTAACCTATCTGTATTTTTATACTTAAAGTGGATTTCTTATAGACAACATAGAGCTGGATATTGGTTTTTTTTGTTTCTTTTTTTTGCGTTACACGGGCCTCTCACTGTTGTGGCCTCTCCCGTTAAGGAGCACAGGCTCCGGACGCGCAGGCTCAGCGGCCATGGCTCACGGGCCCAGCCGCTCCGCGGCATGCGGGATCTTCCCAGACCGGGCCACGAACCTGCGTCCCCTGCATCGGCAGGCGGACTCTCAACCACTGCACCACCAGGGAAGCCCTGGATATTGTTTTTTTATCCAGTCTAACAATCTGTCTTTTGAATGGTATATTGATATCATTCACATTTAAAGTAATTATGGATATAGTTGAATTAATATTTTTTTTTTTTGCCATTTCTTCCCTTCTCTTTTTCTTTTTAAATTGGAGTATAATTGCTTCAATGTTGTGTTAGTTTCTGCTGTACAACAAAGTGAATCAGCTGTATGTATACATATATCCCCTCCCTCTTTGACCTCCCTCTCACCACCACCCCCAATCCCATCCATCTAGGTCATCACAGAGCATAATATTTATTATGTTTTAAACTTTTTTCTATTTATTAAACTTGTTCTATGTTTCTTTCCTTTTTCCCAAAGAAACATGTGTTTTGGGAAGAGGAAGAATGAAAACGTGGGAGATGAGGAACCTTTGATTTCTGGGTGGCCATGTGATCACCTGTGTAATGGAATAGCAGCTATGCTGTGGCCAGTTACTAAAGGTAAAAGTTAACAGTGGAATTTAGAGATGGATCCAACTTCTGGGAAGTGCAAACTAACAAGAAAAAAGTGAAATATATAATCCCTTGGTTATTGTTATCTGTAATTGCTAAAAGGAAAGAAAATGCTTGGTTGGAACGTGTTGGTGTACCAAGCTCAGATTTGAGCTGATTTGAGCTTCCACTGCTAGCTTCAAAGCGGCCCATGAAAAGAAAAATTATGCCAGGCAACAGAAATAACCAGGCTTCTGTTCACCAAGAAGGTAGTTAACATGGGAAGGGAACAAAACCAAGAAACTACTGAAACCAGGGAGTATAGTGTGAAGGAGTTTCATTTTGTAGCTTGTTGTCATCAGCTCTCTGAAGAACTTTTACTAAAATGAATTGTGGGAGTAACTAATTTAAGGGTCTTGTCTTTGGTTTTGAATGCTGCAGGGCAGAACGGTGTGTTTGGGTTGATACAGGACCCACAACTCACTACTGAACAATCACAGATGGCTGTACATAATCCAGATACACAGGAGGCTATTCCTGAAGGAAAAGCTAGTCTGGTGAACTGGATGAAAGCCACTATAAGGTCTGTTTACACTGAGAAGGGGGACTGCCTAATTTCTGCTGTAAATGTGGGACTGGTTTTATGATAATCAGGATATTCACCCACTGAATATGCCTGTTACCCAGGTTATGGTTAATGCTATGATTAAGGGGGTCCCTTTTGCATGGGCACCCCATGTTACTTTACTGCTGCAAAATCAAGCAACAGTCTGGGAAGCCTTATAGAATTTGCTATCTCAGCTTCCCCATATGGGTCTCACAGATACTGATAAAAACGTTAGGTTAATTAACAAGAGACTGCAGGAAGACAGGGGAGAGTCAAGAGACTCCTCCCAAGAAGGTGGAAAATTTTAAACATTAAGAAATGAGGTGAGTAAAGCAAAAATTGAAAAGAGTGAAACAAAGAGGAAAAAAAGGGAGAGAATCATAGGACTCACCTGAGCAGGGTGGAAATCTTTAGATGATTATTAAGAATGGGTTGAATAAAATGGACATTGATGATGTTAAAAGATAAACTGAGTCATATTTAAAATGTTAAGAGTTTATATGAGCAAAAATCTATTTGAATCAGGCAACACAAAACCAGAAATAGTTAGGAGCACTCCACCGACAGGAGCTAGGGGAAAGGTGTAGAAGCAAAGCGAGGAAAGGATTTGATTGGCCATAGCTTAAGTGGTTGCCTTCTTTGGGAAAGCCTAGTTGGCTGTTTGTGATTGGTTGTCCTCAAGTTTTGACTTCTTTTTTTTTTTTTTTTTTGCGGTACGTGGGCCTCTCACTGTTGTGGCCTCTCCCATTGAGGAGCACAGGCTCCGGATGCGCAGGCTCAGCGGCCGTGGCTCACGGGCCCAGCCGCTCCGTGGCATGTGGGATCTTCCCGGACCGGGGAACGAACCCGTGTGCCCTGCATCGGCAGGCGGACTCTCAACCACTGTGCCACCAGGAAAGCCCAAGTTTTGACTTCTTAACCTTGAGGCATTTAGGGGCTTAGGCTTTTGTTTGCTTACATAGGCTGTTAAGGCGTTAGGACTACCTCAGTCTAGTGGCCTTTTTTGCTTAATTAGATTAAAAATGGGATTTTAAACAATGGTCTTAATATAACACTGTTAAAGTTGGGTGGGCCAAAGGGACCCTTGGCTGGACTCCCAACGTTAAAGGCCCCAAACAATCCCTCAATCATCCATAGTTTGGAGAAATTAAAGCCAAAAGGCAAAGAATACAGTGAGAAGCCTGACCTGCAAACCCTTAGGGCAGGAGACTGACAACTTAATCAGGATAAAGATTGACAGAAGGGCCTAGGACCCTTGGTTTGAACGCCTGCTGGGGAGCCAAAGCCTTTTGCACATGAGTAGATAAAACCATCATTGGATGGAGAAGTTCCTGGGACACCTTGATATCAGAGCTCCACACACTGTGGTGCCAAAACCCATTGGTGAAGCCATCAATGGAACTAAAATTAGATTGAGAGAACATATGTAATATGTAAGGGTTGAAAGAATTATGGAAGTTGAACGTTTAAACATGGTTTATGTAGAGAAGTTGTATCTCCTTTATCTGAGTGTTGTATGGGAATGGATATTATGTCTAGCTAGGGAACACTTCTCCTACCTAGTATTGTAAAACCAAAATCTCTTGGTGAAGTCCTAATGGAAGCTGTAGTTAGGAATGTAAATGTTGATGGAATCAAGGTAAAAGTTTGTGGACGAATTGGTATCTTTGAACAGGCTTTATGTGAAATGGTTATGTCTCTTTTCCTTGATTGTACTGTGAGGCTGGACATTGTATCTCAAGGGAGAATGTTTCCCTTATCTAGCATTGTAAAACAGGAGGCATGTAAATCTGCCCTTGAAGCAATGTTAATTGGACATTCTAAATAGGTATCATTAAGATTGCCTGAGCCTACAGAGTGTAGAATAGAAGCTGGAATGCTGGTAGAGACACATTCTCTGTGTGATAGTCCTATGTGGAGCACATAAACAGGGGCTTATGGCAAAAGCCTGTGAGTACCCCCCATCAATGACTACTGGGATTTTGAACCAGAGAATTTTCATTTAAGGAACAATTACTAGCTTGATATTAATTGAAACTGCCACTAAACCTGAAATACCCATGATGTCCCAGGTGATGTTGGAGAAATACTCTAACGGGGATGATGGTGCCCAGAAGATTTCCATAGTAAAATGGAAATGGTTTATACAGGATCATACTACCCAGGGAATGCAAGGAGGAGATATTCTCAAACAAGGAGCCTCTTTTCCCCTAGGACTGTCTCTGGAACTGTGTGAGAAGCTGCTGGTTTCTGTCGTAACTTGGGCAGTGTCTTATAAATAGCGCTTGAATGAACAACAAAAAGGTTCTTGGGCTTCCCTGGTGGCGCAGTGGTTGAGAGTCCACCTGCCGATGCAGGGGACGCAGGTTCGTGCCCCAGTCCGGGAAGATCCCACATGCCGCGGAGTGGCTGGGCCCGTGAGCCATGGCCACTGA
>RJWK010035860.1:0-21996 GCA_004363435.1 Platanista minor
GTGGGAGGGAGGGAGACACAAAAGGGAGGAGATATGGGAACATATGTATATGTATAATTGATCCACTTTGTTATTAAAGCAGAAACTAACACCACTGTAAAGCAATTATACTCCAATAAAGATTAAAAAAAAAAAAGAATGTCATTTTTTGCTAAGAGAAATATGTATGCATATCTAGTCAAAGAAAAGGAATGGCAGTAATAAATACAATAGTAATTTCTGAGAGACGGGATGACAGCTGGTGTTATTTTATAACAACAGGCTATATATTTCAGCTGGCAGCATCTCAGTTTCATCCAAGGGCTCTTAAGAGAGAACTACTTGAGCCTCGTGACTTCTCTGTTAAAGCGCTTGATGCGGGTAGAAGACGCTAGCCACTTAACCGCCATCTGACCCATTTATTTGAATTTTAAGATCAAAATCAAACAAGTATCTCCAATTAAGTCTGTGCCTATTATATTGTTTTGCACTGCCATCTTCAATGAATTGTGTCCGTGATTCTTTAGCTGTGTTTCTGCTGACACTGAGGCCTCATTCCTCTTTGGGGATGTCATCTAAGTTTACGCTTGACTTGCAATTCTCTTCTTTGACAAGCAAGTTTCACAAGGTGCCCCGATTACCCACGTCACAAGCTTTCTACTTGGGAGGACTCTCAGGATGCTTTTCTTTTCTGCAACCATTCATACATCTTTACTGTATTTCATCAATTCTATGACAAACATTCTTTCATGTTTTAACACCTCTGAAACTAGACTATGTTATATAATCAACAGCATCATAATTTTTTTGCAGCATATTCTTTTGTTGATAAACAATGGTGTGTCTGATAATCAACGGTGTCTTATGCCTGATGAAAAACAGTGTATAAATTGCTATTTATTTCAGTCAGATTAATAAAGTGGGCAGATGAACCCAACCTATGTAAACAATGGCAAAGAAAAGAAACTCTGGAGTTAACAGAGAGTTTTCACTTTTCACTGTAGCTTAATTTTGAATTGACAGTTCACAGGCCATACCAAACTTGCTCTAAAGGTAATGAAAGCTGAAACAATGAATTCAAGCAAAGATCAATAGCCAAGTGTCCTAAAAGTGACTTTGTCCAAAGTAAACTTCATTATTCATTAGTGCATCATTCAAAGTTTATAATTCAGTGAGCTTCATATGAAGAGAATGTGACTAGTTAATAGTTTACCTGGATGAGAAAGGAATGTATTCCCTCTTTTCATCCAATAGTCTTATTCACTAGTAAAACACTGTCTCCTGATAACTTCTTCAGAACTAACCTTAAATGCAGCTTCCAGACCATTGCAGTTAAAGAAAGCTTCACAAAGAATTGTCCCGAGCCTTCTGTCAAAATCCAAAGTTTTGGACTTAAACACAACATAATCACTTTCAAATTCCTGTAAAATTCAAAATAAAATATTAGTTTACAGGAAAGAATCCAACAGTGAAAATATCAACCACAAAAGTGTGACACCTCTCTCTCTGTGAATGAATTTATTTTTCATAGCAGGATTCCAGGAAAGACAAAGAAAGAGCTGTATCTGACTAATTATTCAAGTGGCAGCCTTATAGGAACACTGAACATTTAGCACTGTCAGTTCACATTTCCACAATCCTTTTCACGGGCTCAGACCCCAACATTAGTACTTTGGCCTATCACTCTATCCTTCTCCATACTATTTTGATTATAAATGAAAAAGCAAAGCTTTTCAGAAAAGAAAAAGGAAAAAAAAATAACCTGTATTATAACTTTAGTCCACCTATAAGTTTAAACAGGAAGTTTTTTATTTTGTTTTTCATGGAGCAGAAACCTTGCCAGGAAACACTATTTCTTCAAGTGAGAACTAAAACCCACAGGTCTGTCTGTAAGAAAGCATCATTAGTGATACAGACAAAACATAATACTCTTCCTATTTTCCCCATTTCTTATTAATATGCAGTTAACAACCCCCCAGTTTTCTCCTAATACATAAACACCCACTCCCATAATTACAAAGAATGAAACAGTGAAAGAATAACCATCATCTGCACAGCATTACAGTTCAGTCTTCAGTGAAGTCCCAGAAATTCAGAAACACTTTGGGCTTCCCAGTCAAACCGCCCCAGGAGTGCACGCCACACACTTAACATAAAGAAGTCCTTTGTTACCACCTTAAACTGAGCCTCCTCTTATTAATAATAATAATAATGACAACTAACATTTATTCAATTCTATTCTAAATGCTTTACATTATTAACTCAATTCTAACCACATGATGTAGGTAATATTTTTCCATTTTGTAGGCAGCAAGGTAAATTCAAAGAAGTTTCATGCCCACAATCTGACCCCTAGTTAATGGCAGGGACAGAATTTAAACCCAGGTAACCTGGCTCCAAAGTCCACACTCCAAACATGATTCTGGATGTTTGTATGAAGGAATGCACCTTATGCTGAATTGAACACACATTATAAAACAGGGTAACGGCAAAGTTCTGGAGCACTATGTGTCATATACAACAATGTCATATTTAGCATCAAGAGGAAGTCTCCAATTATGAAGTAGGGCCCAACAGTCTCTTCATGCAAGGCTCACTGACTTTTAAAAGTAAACACAAATGCCCAACAAGTTGTAAACAAGCCTAACTTACTCTCCTTCTCAGTATGGCAACAAAGAACATACCACTTAAGATCCTCAAAGATTATTTGAACAATCAGCAAATAAGATCTCAGGGACAAACGTTCAATTGGTATCTCTCCTAACCTCTTTTTTGTCACTTAACCTGAATTCAGAACTGCTGATAGAACTTCTCCCCTAGGAAGTCCCACAGATAATTCAAATTTATTTTATACAAATCGGAACTCACCATCCTCTCTATAAAGCCACTCCTCATTCTGTAAACCCTAATAGAAACTTTGGCAATCTCTTTCACTTCTTCCTCTCGGTCAACTGCTGTCAATCTTTTCTCCTAACTACCTATTCTTCACTAGTCCAGGCATCACCCTCCAGATCACCATTACCATTTAGCTGGATTTCTGTTAACCATTTTCTAACTACTCTCTCTTTGCCTTTAATCTTATCTCTCCCATCATTCTCCTAACTGCAATCTAAATAAGCTTTCTAAAATAGAAATCTTATATCACTCTCGTACTCAAAATCCACCATTATCTCAATTCAGAATCCTAATTTCTTAGGGTAAAGTCTAAAAGTCTTAACCTCATCTACAAGCCCTTTGTGATCTGGACCCTACTTACTGCTCCCAACTATTCCAGTACCTCTCCCCCTTTCATACACTAGGATCTAGCCATACCTGCCTTATCAATACTCATTCCCTGTGTGTAATGCAATTTTCTGCTCATCACTTTCTTTTCACCTACTCCTCACCTGCTTCATTTCTTTTTTTTTTTTTTTCAGTTCCACTTATCTTTCAAGTATTGTCTCAGTTTCCCTTTCACCTCCTCTGGAAAGGGCCCCTTCACAAATGATCCCATAGTACTCTGTATTTTTCATAACCTAGCACTAAGCACACTGTATAATTGACAACCTGGATTCTCCCCCTGGATTTTAAACTATGAGTATAGTAGCCAGGTTTCTTTTCACAGTGACAGTGCCAATATTTAATGAGGTTCCCAGCACAGAGCTGTTTCTCAATACTTACTGAAGAATAAACAATATGCTAGTATTACTAAAAACCACTTTTTCTATATTGTAAAAACTCCAAAATTGCCCTTATTAGTGACGTGGGAAATTTTGAAGTTTTAGCTAGAAAAATGCCATGGTCTGATTTAGCTCCTAAAAGGCAATCAAGTTGCTGTGTGAAGAACAGACCCTGATGGAGCCAAGACAGGGGCTGAAGAAGAGGTTCAGGAGCAAATGCAATAACTGCCTGGGTCAAAGATGAGATCCGGGTATATTTTCAGGGTTTATCTGACAGAACCTGACGTTTATCATAAGAAAAGAGCAAGATCATGGATGACTCCAAGGTTTTGCACTAAGTAGTACATTATATGGACTATTTAATGAGTTGGAGAAGACAAGGAAGAATAGGTATGGGGAGAGGTAAAGCAGGGGTTCAGTTTTGCATGTTGGTGACATCTATTAATTATCTAAGTGGAGATGTTGAGTAGGTAGCCGAATATATGCTACGTGTTTGGGATTTAGGAAGATCCTTTCCATTATGTAAAATATCCTTTAGGCTTTTGGAAGATACTCTTTATCAATTTGAGGAAGGTCCCCTCTATTCCTACTTCTAAGAGTTTTTATCATGAATGGATGTTGAATTTAGTCAAAAATGTAATGCATCGAACTTTTAAAATTACTAAACTATCACAAAGGAAGCAAGAATATACAATGGAGGAAAGACAGTCTCTTCAATAAGTGGTGCTAGAAAAACTGGACAGCTACATGTAAAAGAATGAAATTAGAACACTCCCTAACACCATATACGAAAATAAACTCAAAATGGATTAAAGACCTAAATGTAAGGCTGGAAACGTAAAACCCTTAGAGTAAAACACAGGCAGAATACTCTGTGCCATAAATCACAGCAGTATCTTTCTGGATCTACCTCCTTAAAAACAAAAATAAACCAGTGGAACCTAACTAAACTTAGAAGCTTTTGCACAGCAAACGAAACCATAAACAAAATGAAAAGACAACCCACAGGAGAAAACATTTGCAAGCTACCGAAAAGGGATTAATCTCCAAAATATACAAACAGCTCATACACCACAATATCAAAAAACCCCAAACAACCCAATTAAAAAATGGGCAGAAGATCGAAACAGACATTTATCCAAAGAAAACATGCAGATGGCCAAAAAAGCACCCGAAGAGATGCTCAATGTCACTAATTATTAGAGAAATGCAAATCAAAACTGCAATGAGGTATCACCTCACACAGGTCAGAATGGCCATCATCAAAAAATTTACAAACAATAAATGCTGGAGAGGGTATGGAGAAAAGGGAAAACACTCCTACACTGTTGGTGGGAATGTAAATTGCTACAACCATTATGGAGAACAGTAGGGAGGTTCCTTACAAAACTAAAAATTGAACTACCATATGATCCAGCAATCCCAACTCCTGGGAATATATCCAGAGAAAACCACAATTCAAAAAGACACATGCACCCCAATGTTCATTGCAGCACTATTTACAATGGCCAAGACATGGAAGCAACCTAAATGTCCATTGACAGAGGAATGGATAAAGAAGATGTGGTACATATATACATTGGAATATCACTCAGCCATAAAAAAGAATGAAATAACGCCATTTGCAGCAACATGGATGGACGTGGATATCATCACACTAAGTCAGACAGAGAAAGACAAATATCATATAGTAACATTTATATATGGAATCTAATAAAAAGAATGATACAGATGGGGAATTCCCTGGCAGTCCAGTGGTTAGGACTCTGCGCTTCCACTTCAGGGGGCACAGGTTTGATCCCTGGTCAGGGAACTAAGATCTTGCATACTGTGCAGTGTGGCCAAAAAAAAAGAAAAAAAAAAAAAAAAAAAAAAAAAAAAAGATACAAATGAACTTATTTACAGATCAGAAACAGACTTACAGATTTTGAAGTCAAACTTGTGGTTACCAAAGGTGAAACATGGAGGGAAGTGATAAATTAGGAGACTGGGATTGACATATACATGCTACTATGTGTAAAACAGATAACTAATAGGAACCCACTGTATAGCACAGGGAACTCTACTCAATATTCCGTAATAACCTATATGGGAAAAGAATCTGAAAAAGAATGGATATAAATATGTATAACTGATTCATTTTGCCGTACACCTGAAACACAACATTGTAAATCAACTATACTCCAGTAAAAATTTTTTAAAATTTTAATGCATCGATTAACACAATTAGGATGTTTTTCTTCTTTCACCTGTTAATATTGGGATTACACTGATTTTCAAATAGTGAACCAGCCTTGCATCCCTAGAACAAACCCCCTATGGACATGGTGTAGAATTCTTTTTGTATACTGTGGAATTCTATTTGCTAGTAATTTAAGGATTTTGTACCTATGTTTATGAGGGATAAGAGCTTGCACTTTTCACTTCTTTGCATTGTCTTAGCTGGTTTTGGCAGCAGAGTAAATCCTACTAGCTTTATAAAACAAGTTGGGAAGTGTTACCTTCGCTTGTATTTCTGGAAGAGATTGTGTACAACTGGTGTCACAGGTATAACTTGGTGACATTGAAGGTTTGGTTCCAGACCACTGAAATGAAGTGGTTACCACAATAAAGCAAGTCACATGAATTTTTTGATTTCCCGGTTTGTATAAGTTATGTTTACACTATACTGTAGCCTATTAAGTGTGCAACAGCATTATATCTAAAAAATGTGTATACCTTAATTGAAAAGTACTTTATTACTAAAAAATATTAACAATATTCTGAGCCTTAAGTGAGTCACAGTAATAACACCAAAGGTCACAGATCTATCACAGATGACCATAACAAATACAGTAACAAAAAAGTTTGAAATATTGTGAGAACTACCAAACTGTGAGAGACACGAAGTGAGCAAATGCTACTGGAAAAATGATGCTCAACACAGGGTTGCCATGGATCTTTGATTTGTAAAAAAAAATAAAAATAAAAATAAATTGAAGTGTGCCTGTAATTCTTAAACATTTGGTCAAATTCTCCTAGGAACAACCTCAGAATGAACATTTTCTTCGGGGGAGTTTTTAATCACAAATCCAATTTCTTTAATAGTTACAGTGTTATTCAAATTATCTCACCCTCACAAGAAAAAATTTGTGTGTGACAACAGATGTTAAGTAAACTTATTGTGACAATCATTTCACAACATATACATGTATCATATTATTATGTTGTACACCAGTGGCCCCCAACCTTTTGGGCACCAGGGACCAGTTTCATGGAAGACCATCTTTCCACAGACCAGGCTGGGGTGGGGGATGGTTCAGGTGTTAATGTGAGAGATGGGGAGTGGCAGACGAAGCATTGCTCTCTTGTCTGACACTCACCTCCTGCTGTGCGCCTTGGCTCCTAAGAAGCTGTGTACCAGGAACCTGTTGCACACTAAAACTAATACAATGTTACATGTCAATTATATCTCAATTTAAAATATTTATTTCATATTGAGTGAGTTGTGGTAGTTCTAATTTTTTTACGAATTGGTTCATTTCATCTAAGTTATCAAACTTATGTTGTAGATGTTATTCTTTTGTTTTTTGGTATTCCCCATTATTCTTTTGATATCTGTTGAGGATGTAATTGTAGCTATTTTTTACTCCTGATATTGGTAATTTGTCTTTTTTTCTTTGTAGTCTTGCTAGAGCTTTGTCTTTTCAAAGAACTCTTACTTTCGCTGACTTTTCTCTATTATTTGTTTTCAATTTCATTGATTTCTGCTCTTTCCTTCTTCTGATTATTTCTTTCTTTCTGATTGATTTGTATCTATTTGCTTTCCTTCTTTTCTAGGTTCTTAGGGTGGAAACAGATTATTGATTTGAGATTTTCTTCTTTTTTAATGTATGCATTTAATGCTATAAATATCCCTCAGAACTGCTTTAGCTGTTCCCACAAATTTTGATATACTGTATTTTCATTTTCATTCAGTTCTATATACTTTATTTCCCTTGAGACTGCTTCTTTGATTCATGGAATATTTAGAAATGTGATCTTTACGTGTTTAGAGATTTTCCTGTTAGGTTTCCATTATTGATTTCTAGTTTGATCCACTGTCATCAAGGAACATACTATGTAGGATGTCATATCTTTTAAATTTGTTGAGGTTTGTCTTATGGCCCAGGATATGGCATATCATGGTACATGTTTCACAAGCACTGGAAAATAATGTGAATTCTGCTGCTGTGGCATGGAGTATTTAATAAATGTCAATTAGACCCTCTTGGTTGATGGTATTGAGTTCTTTTATATCCTTGCTGATATTTCATCTAGTTGTTCTTTCAATTGCTGAGAAGGAAGCATTGAAGTCTCCAACTAGAACTGTGGATTTGTCTATTTTCCTTCTCAGTTCTACCAGTTTTTGAATCACATATTTTGCTGCTCTGCTGTTTGATGCATACACATCTAGGATTGCTATGTCTTCTTGTTAGATTTACCCTTTTATTTTATCATTGCATAATGTCCCTTCCTCGTATTTTTTTTTCTGCTATGAAGGATACTTTACCTGATATTTATATAGCTATTACTGCTTTCCTTACTGCTATCCTTTGATTAATGTTTGCATGATATGTCTTTTTCTGTTTACTTTTAATCTGCATATATGACTATATTTGAAGTGAGTTTCTGAAAGAAAACATATAATTTGGTCACGTTTTTTAATCCACTCTGCTAATCTATGTCTTTGTATTGGTGTACTTATACCATTTACATTTTAATGTAATTATTACCATGTTAGGGTTTAAGTCTGCCATTTTATTTGCTGTCCATTTATTCTGTTTTTTGTTTTTCTGCAACTCTATTTGAAATTTTTTAGCATTATATTTGATGTACCTATAGTGTTTTGTCTCTTTATATTGCTCTAGATAATACTTTATTACATTATATATACATCAGTTATCACTGTCTAATGTTGCCATCTATCATCAGTTCAAGTAAAGTATAAAATCTTACTTCCCACAACCAATGAGTCAAGGAAGAAATCATCTAGGAAATTAAGAATACATTGAGACAAATGGGGAAAAAAACCCAACATACTCAAACTTAGGGAATGCATCACAAGCAGTTTTAAGAGAGAAAATTTATCACTGTAAACACATACATTAAAAAAGAAGGATCTCAAATGAATAACCTAATTTTATACCTTATAAGAGCTGAAAAAGAGCAAACTAATCCCAAAGATAGCAGAAGGAAGGAAAAAAAATCAAGACTGGAATAGAGATAAAGGAAGTAAACGACAGAAAAATAGAGAAAATCAATAAAATCAAAAGTTTGCTCTTTGGGAAAAAAAATGAAATTGACATTTAGCTAGATTGACTAATGAAAAAAGAGAGAAACTCAGATTACTAAAATGAATGCTGGGTAATTCAGAAATAAAAAGGATTATAAAAATATGCTATGAACAAGTGTACACCAAACTCTATAACACAGATGAAATGAACAAACAGAAACACACAACCTACCAAGACTGAATCCTGAAGGAAAGAAAAACTGAATAAGCCTATAACTAGTAAGGAGATTTAATCAGTAATCAAAAACACTTCAACAATAACAAAAAAGCCTAGGACCAGACAGCTTACTGATGAATACCACCAAACATTTAAAGAAGAATTAATACCAATCCTTCTCAAACCCTTCCAAAAAAATTTGAAGATATAACACTTCCTAACTCATCCTACGAGGTAAATATTGCCCTGACACCAAAGCCAAATAAAGACATTACAAGAAAACTACAGACTGGTATTCCTTATAAATAATGATACAAACACTCTCAACAAAAAGTAGCAAACAGAACCCAGCAGCATACTAAAAGGATTACACACCATGACCAAGTGGCTTTATTCCCAGAATGCAAGGATGGCAAATAAAAATCAATGTCAGTAGACCACATTAATAAAATGAAGGAAAAAGACCACATGGTCATCTCAACTGATGTAAAAAAAAAAAAAAAATTCAACACCCTTTAATGATAAAAACACTCAATAAACTAGAAATGGAAGGAAACTTCCTTAACATTATAAAGGCCATCTATGAAGAACCCACAGCTAACATCATACTCCGTGATGAAAGACTAAAAGATTTCCCCCTATGATTAGGGAACAAGGCAAGGATGTTCCACTTCCACCACTTCTATTCAACACTAGCTAGGGAAACACTAGCTAGAGCAATTAGGTGAGAAAAAGAAATAAAAGGCATCCAAACTGAAAAGGAATAAGTAAAATTATCTCTGTTAATACATGACATGACTTTATACTTAGAAAACTCTAAAGATTCTGCACCAAAAGCAAAACAAAAAACAAAACAAAACCACTATTAGAGGTAATTCAGCAAAGTTGCAGGATGCAAAATCAACATGCAAAAGTCAGTTGCACTTCTATATGTTAGTTATGAGCAACAAAGTTGGATCCTTACAAGATATACAAGAATTAATTCAATATTTATCAAAGACCTAAATGTAAGAGCTGAAAGTATAAAACTCTTAGGAGAAAATACTGGAGAAAATCTACATGACATTGGATTTAGCAATCATTTCTTGGATATGACACTGAAAGCATAGGCAACAAAAGATAAATTTGACTTCATCAAAATTAAAAACTTTTGTGCATCAAAGGACACTACCATGGGTCTGAAAAACAACCCATGGAATGGAAGAAAGTATTTTCAAATCATACATCTGCTTAGGGGTTAATGTCCAGAATATAAGAACTCCTACAACGCAAAAACAAAGGAATCCAATTCTAAAATGAGCAAAAGACTTGAATAGACATTTCTCCAAAGGCATAAAGATGTCCAATAAACACCTGAAAAGATGACCAACATCACTAATCATTATGGAATGCAAATCAAACCACAATGAAGTATGACTTCATGGCCACTAATATGGCTATTATCCAAAATAACAAAAAATAATAAGTATTGATGCAAATGTGGTAACATTGGAATCCTGCATTACTGGTGGGAAGACAAAATAGTTCAACCACTATGGAAAACAGTTTGGAAATTCCTCAAACAGTTCAAAATAGAATTACCATATGATCCAGCAATTTTAATCCTAGGTATGTATCCATAGGAATTCAAAGCAGGGACGACACAGATACTCGCTCAACAACGTTCATAGCAGCATTATTCACAAGAGCCAAAAAGGTGGACACAATCAAGCATCCATCAATAAATGAATAAGCAAAATACAGTATATATATATATATATATATATAATAGATTTAGCCTTAAAAAGGAATGAAATTAAAAAGGATGATTTAGCCTTAAAAAGGAATTAAAGGAAATTGTGACACATGCTACAATATGGATGAACCTTAAAGGCTTATGCTAAGTGAAATAAGCCCCACACAAAAGAATTATTTTCAGTCCACTCACATGAGGTATCTAAAATAAATAAATTCATAGAGAGAGAAAGTAGAACAGATATATTACCAGGTACCAAGGGGAGGGGGCAATGAAGAGTTATCATTTAATGGGTGTAAAGTTTTTGTTTGGGATGATGAAATGTTCTGGAAATGGATAGCAGTGATGGTTGCACAACATTGTGAATATACTTAATGCCACTGAATTGTACTCACAAATCGTTTAAATGCTAAATTTAATGTAAAATACATTTTACCACAATTTTTTATACAGAAAAAAAACCTTCCATTTTGATCCCTTTACTCTCTTCCATTTATAATGGTCTTAAATACTTTCTGTACATACATTTAGAACCACAGAGAATGTTATAATTTTTGCTTCCACCATGAAACATGATTTAGAAAACTCAAGAGGAGAAGGAAATTCTATTGTATTTACACTTATTTCTGCATACCACATTCTTCCTGCTGTTCCAAGGTTCCCTTCTTTATCACCTCCTTTCTGTATTAAGAACTTCCTTTAGCCATTCTTTAAGGATCAGTCTACTGGTGACAAATTATTAGTTTTTTTGTCTAAAAATTTCTTGATTTCCCCCCCCCCTTTATTCTTGAAGGGTATTTTTCACTGGGTAGAGAATTCTGAGTTAACAATTCTTTTCTTTCAGCACTTAAAAATATTTTGCCATTTCCTTCTGGCCCTCGTGATTTCTGATAAGAAAACCACTGTCATTCAAACCATTTTTTCCACTTAGGTAAGTTGTGCTTTCTCTCTAATTCTGAGAATTTTTTGTCTTCAGTTTTCAGAAGTTTAACTATGATGTGTCTTGGCATGGATTTTTCTGGGTTTATCCCTGGGTTTATCTTTCTACTACTGATTTCCTCTTGAATCTGTAGGTTTATGTCTCTTGCCAAATTTAGAATGTTTCCAGCTACTTCTCTGAGACTTTCAGCTTCATGGTCTTTCTCCTCTCTTTCTGGAACTTTGAGGACACTAGTGCTAGATCTGTTGCAGTCTCACAAGTCCCTAAGGGTCTGTTCATTTTCTTTCAGTCTACTTTCTCTGTTGTTCATACTGCATGCTTTCTACTGTTTCATCTTCCAGTTCACTGATTCTTTCCTCTGTCACTCCATCCTGACACTGAACTCAATCACTATGCAGCGTATTTTTATTTTTTTCCGATCTAAAATTCCAATTTGTTTTTTTATATCTTCTATTTCTTTGCTGAGAATTTCTATTTCTTTACTGAGGTTATTTTTTATTTGTTTCATTATGTTGATAATTGCTTGCTGAAGCATTTTTGGCATGGCTCTACAAAGCCTGTCAGATAATTCTAACATGTCTTATCTCAATGGTGACATCTATTAGCTGTCTCTTTTTGTTCAGTTGAGATCTTCCTAGTTCTTGGTATAATGAATAAATTTTTATTGAACCTGGATGTTTTCATACTATGTTTCATATTATGAGACTGGATTTTATTTAAACCTTCAGTTTTTGCTAGCATTCTACAATACTGCTCTGGCCCCTTTACTCTCAAGTAGAGACAGAAGTCCGGTTTCTCCACTCAGCAGCTATTAATACCTAAGGGTGGGGAGCTCCTGTTATGGCTGGGTGTTCCAGTTTCCCATGTGGTCTCCGCAGATGTCACAGTACTGGTGACCTGGATACCATTTGGTCATGGTGAAAGCACTGACTTTCTAGAGGCTTCCTGTGACACTACCCTAGTGGGGTAAAGAATGCTGCTGGGTGAGGAAAGAAATTCAGAATTCTCATGTGTTCTCCACTGCCATCACAGAGAGTGAGCTCATAACTGGCTAGCTAGTATGAAAATCATGACTCCCTACTTGGCCATCACTGATACCACCCCAGTGGAGGTGTGGACTGGGTGGGGTAGCATTTTACAGATTGGCTGTAAGTCTAGTCTCCCCATACAGTCTTTGCTGGCATGGATAGGGGCAGGGAACAGTTTCTTCTGTGATATTTTTCTGGACTAGAGAGACTGCAGTCTACAAGCTTTCTGTCTTGCCAGGCTGTCCCTTTCCTGAGAGGGATCAGGCTTTAACTGAGGTTTTTAATGTCTGTGTCCACTGGTGTCTCTAGGTTGCCAGTGTCTTCACCTCTAGGTCTGCATTATTTCAGGCAAGAAGGAAATTCAGGTAACTCATCACTATGTTGTCTTTTGGGTCCATCTGCCTTCTTCTTTTCACCTTTCAGAGTCTTATGTGTCTTTTACACATAGTGACCGGTACTGTAGTTGTACTTAGAGGAAGATGGAAAAGTACATCTACTCCATCTTCCCAGAAGAAGCTCCTAAGTAAATTTTTAAACAGTGATATGTACTACTTTAAATAACTTTTAAAAATAAATAATACATAAATTCAAGGAATAATATACAATTGTTTTCTTAAAAATAGGTAATGCTATTGCAGTGATACAAAATGACTGCTAAAATATATTAAGTGACAAAAGGTATACATGATCTGTAGAGGATGCTATGTGTGCAAAAACAGAATTCAAAATACATACACCCATGTATACACCAGTACATGCACCATGTATCACTGGAACATTATATAAGAAACTCATAATGGTAAATGTCCTTGGGGAAGGAAAATGAAAGACTAGGGGGAAAAGCAGGGAGTGAGAAGAAGGGGACTAAATTTTTGCATTTTTGTATATGTTACCTTTCCAAAAGAACAAGTAAGTAATGTTTTTAAATAATAAATTTTACCTTGAAAAGTAAGCAGGCAAGACCTGAAAATCCTGTAGATGACTAATAAGAAATTTATGTAGTTAAAATTTTTAAATGCTACACACTGTAATAGCAAAAGAATTAATAAATAGTTCAGGAGTCTAGAACAGAACAGAAAACTAATTGTAGGAACTAGAACATGAGCTAGTATAGATTAATAACTGCTTTTAAAGTGAATTTTAGACCCTGGAGTAATGGCGGGCTAGGTACCTGCATCAACCTTCCTACTAAAAACTAGCAGGCAAAAGGAAAATAGCCACAGCATCTTGGATCATGCCACCTCAGGGCACAGGTCCTCAGGTGAGTTCCTCCAGTTGCCCCAGATGAACTTATTCCCTTCATTTCTAGGAAGATGCAATGAGGGAGATAAATACTAAAGAAATGACATGGCACAACAAAAAAAAAAGTGCTAGGTTGAGAGTTCTGGGTTGGAATCTCTGTTCCACTCCTTGGAACTGTGTAATCTCAGGTAATTTACATATCCTCATCTGCCTGGGCGGTCACTCTCAGGGTTATAGCTAGAATTAAGCAGGAATGTGTGTAAAGGTTTGGCGTGATGCCTGGCACCCAACACTTGTTCAGTAATTATTAATGGACTCATTAACAGACACGAGTGGAGCCAAGAGGTTACTCTCAAGAATATCCACCATCCTTGCTTAGTTATCTAGGGAATTTTATTTAATCAAGCAACACCTCAGAATGTCGGTAAAAACCAAGCTGCTGAGCCTCAAGTCACCTGCCCATCAGTTAAATACAATTAAGAAAGCAAGTCTCTTATCAAGTTCAATATGATACAAATTGTTGTCTATATTCACTAACACCAAACTTGCTAAGAGACTACAACTTAATGATTTCCACCACTACAAAAGAAAGGATAATTATGCAACAGGATAGAGGTGCTAATAATCACTACATTGGCTATTAAAATATATAAATCCATCAAATTAACACGCTGTACACCTTAAATATGCACAATGTTACATGTTTCAATTAAATAAATTAGAAAGCAAGTCTCTCCCCCTAATTGTCTGGATCTCAAAGAGTCCCATAGAAAGAAGTCAAAGCAAATACCTAAAGTGACCTTTATATTCAGTATTAATAATTCAGAAACCCAAGAACATTTTTATGGACACACCTGAGAAATCCCCATCTTCTGTAAATAGACCACAGAGGCAGAACTTCTGTCACACCAATAAAGGCTCAAAGCCTGATTGATAGGCTTGAGATGAAGAGAGAGACATAAATAACAGCATTTCCAAAAGCAAATTACCAGTCACTGTTTCTTTAATTTACCAGAACATATATAAACCATTTCTACACCAGACGGCAGGAAGGCTGACTATGATACACTGGACAGTTACATTAGCACTATTCAATGGGGATCGGGGAATGCAGAGGGGTGTGTGCAGTGCGAGAGGAAGGGTAAAGGGGTGGGCATGTGTCATGGGGATACTGTCATGGGGAAACACCCGTATGAATATATGAGTTTGCAGGTAGTTTTCTAGCATAGTATCTCCTAAAAATTACCAGCTGATTTCATCATAAAAACCAGAACACAATGAAACTCAGCTAAAAAGCCCCCAAATGAACAGTTTATTAAGCAAAAATATATAACCACTGCAATATTCTGAGGCAACACTGATAACCAAGACACATTCAAAAAAAGCAAAGGTCATCTCTGACATAAGCACACCAATTAAGTGAATTTTTAGTTAATTCAAATTTTGATTTCGAGGAATAACCAAAGTCAAGGAGCTTTTAAATTATATTCTAAAGCAGGATACAGTAATCAGATAAAAGGATGAAGGGGAACTTCGAGGGCAGGTTATCGATGTCTCTAAGCCAGATCTGGAGATCACAAGTAAGCCTTGCCCATTTTATACTAAATACAAATACCAAGCAGATATATATATATATGTGTGTGTGTGTGTGTTGGGTGTGTGTGTGTGTGTGTGTGTATGTGTGTGTGTCAAGAGCAAGTGAATTTTCTATTCTATGTTTGTGACTGTGCAGGGTTTGGGCAGACACAGGGGTAAATTCAGGACCTTTAGCACTACCAGGGAAGCGACATCAGCTAAACCTAGCCATGTCCTCCAACCCTGGCACACTGAAAACCTGCCAGGATTTGTAATCATGGGCAAATCAAGGCTCTCCTGCAACTCGAATGCACCCGATGGTCCTGTGCACGCTGGGTTTCACGTTCCTCTGCTTAGTTGCTCAGAAGAGCTAAATCAAGCCCCCTCAAGAGTCCCATCCTGTCCATATTCACTGAATGCCTGCTGGGTGCCAGACATCTTACCAGGCTCTGGGGATGAGCTCACACATCCCCTAGATCATCACCACAGATCTAGGTTTCTCTTACTTTTCCACAGATTAGCAGGACACACAATGACCGTATCTTTCTTACCATTAACTCCACTTCCCAAAAACTGTCAGCAGTTCAGAGGGATTAAGTTTGCTAACTATGTCCTTACAAAGCTAACATACTGTACTTGTACACTTCAAAGAGAGTCAATTATTTGGCCAAATATACACATAATAGTGAATAAATTCACATTCCACAAAAAACAATGAGGACGAGAGGTAATCTTTTTTTTTTTTTTTGGTACCTGGGATTCACTGTCATGGCAAACCACTAAAATGAAGCTATTTTTATCCTAGAGCTGCAGGGATGCTCACAGGAACTCCCCGGCTCCTAACCTGCTGGCAGTGACAGAAAACAGAAGCAGCTTAAACCTGAGAGCTTCCCTCTTTTTCAGACAACATACAAGTTAATAATATATGTAATGAATGAGGTGAAACTAAATATTCAAGTAGATGAAAAATTTACCTAATGATTCAAGAAAAGCCTAAAATAAAACACACAAGTTACATGGACACCAGATAATCAGATCTAAATGAGTTAATATGGAAAGTTCCTTTTCACTATACATCAACAAGAGACAAATCCAGACTGAGGTCCACTGTTATATTAGAAACAGTTTAAAATATTCTAAACTGAAAATGCAAAAGTTAGGGACCTAACTTCTGGTTGCTGATCTACCACTAAGTAAATGAGAGACCTCAGACAAGTCATTTCCCCTCTTTCATCCGGGAGAGGTTGGACTGAATGGGACCTATTATCACTGTGACCTACTGTCCTTCCCAGCTTTAAAATACAATTCTATGAAATTGAAAACACAAAGATACAGTATTACCGTGTTATTGTAATCAGATGGGTCATATGTGCTCTGTTTAAAAATCTTACAGAGTTCCATAAATTCTTCACTCATTTCGTGGATTTGTCCATTTAAAATTGCTCCCTTGGTACCGCCAAATTCAAGTCTTTCCAGCTTTTCAAATTCCAACATGGTGACAAATATATCCTTTGAAAAAACATCATAAAGATTTTTCCACCCTCTTGAGTAGGAAAAGAATATTTTAAAGTTTCAAAGAAAGAACATTTTCCAACATTCAAAATCAGTGAGTCAATGGACACTTACATGACATAAAATGAATATTAATGATGTAACTGAACTAAGTAACTGCCCACTTTTAAAATCATAGTCCCATTTTCACATGGACTGAAAATTATCAAGCAGTACAGGCAACACCTAGCTTACCATAGTTAAACATTTGATTCTCTAATTTCATATCCTTCTAATCATAAGTCAGACGTCCGGGTGAGATCCAAAACTCATTTTCAGCCACCAACACTGCAGTGATGGGATCTCTTATTGAAAAGGAGCTTAAGAGACTGTTATGAAAGGGTGATGCAAGTTACCCAGAGCCAGGCATTTGGCACTCGAACTTTAAGAGGCATTCAGGCTGCTTAAGTGATGAGAATTTTCAAAACATAAAGCTCTAATTTTGAATGAAATTCAACAAATCAACAAAAAAGCCCAAACTTGCTAGAAAGAGTTTTACAAAGAAAATAAGGCAGTTCAAAATGAAAAAAAACAAAAACAAAAACCTTAGCCAGTTGGCTCCATACAAGTTGTTGTGTGTAAGTGTTTACATGTATGTAATTCATGTTTGGTTTTTTGGCATTTAAAACATTTATACAAAGCACATGTTTTCATGTTCTTTTCATCTATTTTTATGAATAGTTGTAATATGTGAATAGTATAACATGTATATTTATATACTAAAAGTTACCATGATATTTTAGATTATCAAATGGATTTTCAGCTATGGAATCCCAATAAAAGCATCAAACATGTAAAGGAAAAAAGGGGTTATTTTATAGCTTCCTGATCTACAACCATTTTCTAGGAACATAGTAAGCTGTAGGACAAGGGTCACTGGTACATAGGGATTCACTTACACTCAGTATAATAATCAAAAATGAATTTTTTAAAAAAAGAAGCCAAAGCTTTAAAACTAAACAAAGCTTTGAAAATATACAAACTAAAGCTTTTACTGTATCCTGATAGCACGGGCCTCGTAAACTCCTCATGAGGATGGATCACCAAGAAAGCAGACTTCCCACATCCTACCCAAGTAGAACTGTTCCCTAAATCATATAAAAAGCTATAGGATTTTCTGAAACAACCTACAACATGAATAAATTACAAGTCAATAAATGAATACCTCTATTTTCATGAAACGGTCGAGAAATTTGTCAAATCTAAGAAACACCAGATGAGACTGGAAATCCCATGGTTTCAGCTCCTTATTTCCCATAAAATAGCTTGCCAATCCTTTTCTATAGTTAAAAAAACAATTTTTGAAAGTCTTTAAGATGTTAACGGCCACCTGCACCTTTTCCAGAGAGTCTTCAATTTCTCCTCTCAAAAGGTCTTCAGGCAAAAGGTAAGCTAGTGCCTAGGATTCAATGAAAGGAAACAATAATAAGAAAATGTTTAATAGTTTTACTGAAAATGACTGTTTCAATGAACTGTTTTATTTTTTCAGTGAATCTTTTCAAATTACAATGTCTAGAATTGGGCCAGCAATGCTGTAAAACAGCAAACACAAATTCTAGCAATTCAGGCACTTAGGTTTCAATGACATACTTGCATGCATTAGAGACATCTACAGGAGATGCTGCAATTTCTGGAATTAAACATGCTGCCAATGACTACATTTTTGCTAAGCTTCAAAGATACAACAACTGTGTAACCAGAATTTGCATGGCGATTCCTGGCAGCAAATATTCTGCACAACTGTTTTTTCATATAAAGAAATGTGTAAGCCAGGAAGGGAAATCTATCAGACCATGTATTTTAAAAAGACGGTCACGTCACCTGGCAGCACAAGGTCACTTGAAAAGGTGAGAAAGAGCTAACATAGGTGATTACACTATTGGCAATTCTTTTAGGTTAGCAGACTTCTCTTCTGGGGGCTTAAACTCATTATAGGACATAAAATCTAGCTGAGATATGCCATATGAACTAGTTTTCAATAGTGGAAATGCAAAGGCAAGAACGATTATAGAAAAACCAGCAGATTCATGTAGCAACTTTCGTAGGACCATCATTTCAGTTCTTCCCTTTGCATATTTGTTATGAACTTTCACAATTTCCCTGTTTAGGAGCCTCAGGAACCTATAAAATCTAATCCTGATGCATCATATAAATTATAGGTTTAAACTGCACACCTTTAATTCTGCAGTTGCTTAGAAAGTTGTCACAGATCTCAATGGAGAAAGTATTGAAAGCCATTGGGTTCAACACAGCAGATAGAAAAAATGTTTTTCTAAATGTAGACATATTGTCCTCCATCTCCCAATAATGGCTATGGTTTTACATGCAATATAGACTCTGTGCCATAAATGTGAAAAGTAGTAAAAATATCTTTCATTTGGTGTCTTAAAAGCCTACTAACTAGTTCCTTCAATTCTAGCTGTAGATTCCCAACCTATGCTCTTATTTCTCAGGCTAGATGGAAAATTAACCTCTCCCTGAAGGCTGCTAACATTTCACACAGAACAGGGATGAGAACTATCAGTAATCTCTCAGCAACGTGAGTTTTCTAACAGTTTACACACTGGTATGGGTTAGGGATTCCATAGGCCTTCATCTATATGTATTCTTTATAGTAAACGTGTCCTTTTAGGAAGCTAAAAAAATCTACAGTGGTGACTCCATTGCTATCTGTTTCAGCAGCCCCCTGTGACCTAACTACCTACATCTGAAGTAACCTCCCTTTGGGTAAGCCATCCTTATATTCATTCCTGTGCTTCTTGTCTGACCCTCACACAGATGAGACAATCACAGCAATTAGCTTTCTGTTCACAGAGCCCACTGTTGAATAAGACCTCCTAAGACAAGGTTATAGTACTCAACATCCTAGGTCAGAAAACCATTCTATATACCCTTTCACTGGGCAGCAGGTTATGCGAAGGGAAAAATCATCAGCAGGGGCAGGAGGCCTGGCTGTGGACCAGTTAGGGGCCACTAACTGCTTTTGTGACATTAGCTAAATTTTCTGAGATGATCTCAGTTGCCTTATCTACAAAAAAGGAGAGATGAATTAAGTGAACCTCAAGATTCCTTTTAGCTCCTAACCTCTGAATTCTTTTCTGATTCCCACAGTAGCTCCCTGGAGCACACCCAACCACACCACCTCTCTCTATTCTCTCAAACTCAGTAGTATCAGGACAAACCAACAATAAAACCACTGGGTTTATGATGAATTGGTCCCACTTCACAGGCCTTATAAACTAAAATACTGCTAACCAGTTTATTTTATTGATAAGCCAATTAATCAAGTAAGCAATTTATCAACGAAAGCATGTTAGTTTCTTATTTTTATTTTATACTGGAGCATTGTTGATTTACAACGTTGTGATACTCTGATAGCATGTTAGCTTGATGCCTGTCTCCCAGCTTCTTTTGTCTTATTTATGTGCTGTTATGGACTCTTACTTCTGCTCAATCCTACCATCTCTTCTTCAAGCTCAACCTCACAGACTTAAACTCCTCGTCACCTACGATCTTGTGAATGAGAATATCCACAACAGGGACACCAAGCCACAGAACAGACAGAGTGGAGGGCCTTGAGTGGCAATGACTCACAACGAACAGGGTGTAGAGTCAGGTAACCAGGGAAGAGAAGCAAGGCACTAAGAAAAGACACCATTACCAAAGCTCAAGTGTGCCATCAACCAAGGTGGTCGGACAATGCCTTTTATATGTCTGGATTAAATAACTATGTAAATGGTTACTGCCAGAAAACGAGTAAAGAGAAACACATTTGCTTTTAAAGTAACAAAGGATTTCTGACCGTGCCTGGAATGCCTACAAAGATCAGGCAGATGATGACAACGAGTGAAGCAGATCAGGAACAGTGAACAGTGGAGACCATGGTCACCTGGACAGCACGTGACCCATCTAAAGGGGTACGTGAAGCTCTAGCAGCTGACTGTGTCAATGGGGATGCAAGAGCCAATGCAGTGAGATCTGACTTTTCAGTAGAAGCTGGGACGCTGGAAATTCAATGAGACCTAACTCATTTTAAGCATCAGCAACAATTTTTTTTTAATTTCAAAATATTATGCAAAATAAAAACAGTGCATTGATCCAATGGCCAAAGGCAGTTGACAGAATGCCAGCTTATGACTTCTGACGTACAACACAGCAAGGGTTCAAATGTTTCATAAACATGTTGAAGTCTACAGATTCACAGAAACAAAGTACATGAAAACTATATAAGAAAATTATAAAAGGCACATAAAATGTGTAACCACACAAATCATGCAACGTACAAAATTAAGAAACAACATGGTACAACTGTATACCCAGTGAATTACTGCAATTCTTTTAAAGCTGGTAATGCTCAAAGCTGCTGAATTATACTAAAACTTTTTACACATTGATAATAGTAATGCAATTAACATAATCTTTTAAAAAAGAATTTGTAAATATCAAATAGCATTCAATAGTCATGAAAAGGGAGAGAGACAAGATGGCGGAAGAGTAAGACGCGGAGATTACCTTCCTCCCCACAGATACACCAGAAAAACATCTACACGTGGAACAACTCCTGCAGAAAACCTACTGAACACGGGCAGAAGACCTCAAACCTCCCAAAAGGCAAGAAACTCCACACTTACCTGGGTAGGGCAAACAAAAAAACCCTAAAAACAGAGACAGAGGATAGGGAGGACGGGACCGGCACCAGTGGGAGGGAGCTGTGAAGCAGGAAAGGTTTCCACACACTGAGAAGCCCCTTCGCGGGCGGAGACTGCGGGTGGCAGAGGGGAAAAGCTTCGGAGTCGCGGAGGAGAGCGCAGCAACA
>RJWK010035861.1:0-21998 GCA_004363435.1 Platanista minor
GTCCTTAAAAAGAGAGAGTACAAGTCACGGGGGCAAAGGTCACCTCTGAGATGCATGTGAGGGGTTACCATGTGTGATAATATGTGATTATCACACATCAAACAGTGGGATCAGCAGCTCAGGCTGTGGACAGGGAGACGAAGTGGTAAAAGAGAGAGGTGGGCCGTAGGAAGGATCTTGCATTTACTATGCACCAACTCTCTAAGTAAATTCATGAGTAATGATCACTCCATCCCCACCCAGCCAACACAACCATCCCCATCAAAAGACCTTTGAACATCGTGAAGATCTTTAGAGCAAGGAGTCCAGCACAGCAGAAATCCGTAGAGCCTATGGCTGCTCAGTGTCCGTTTCACCTTTGATATTGGCACATTGATGTTCTTTTGAGAAGTTGCTCCTCTCCCACGAGACAGAGTCTGGAAGAGCCAAGAAGGAGAGATATGGCACCCAGGCAGGATTGATGAGACATTCTGCACCAGAATGTGAATCTTGAGCTGTGATGATGACCATGATGATGGTAATACTTACCTATTCCAGCAGGTGGAATGGTCCCTCTGGTGGGACCATCAAAATTCATGCTACCTATAGACCCTTGAGATTCCTTGGTCCTTGTTCTTTTAAGCCTCATTCTTCAGTATTCCTGTCATTCCTCAGAGCTCTCCCTCCTCCAAATCATCATAAACAATGGCTAAAGCAGCTAATTATGTTATTGCCCATGATCACCTAGAATTCCTGTAGATCAATCAGCCTGCTGCTAATACAGACAAAACAAAGCAAATGAAGAATTCCAGGAGAGGAGGTAAAGTGGTTACAATGACAGGGACTTGGAAGGAGCAAGACCAGGATACTGATGGCAAGGCAGCTGGGGGAAGAATTATATGGGGTAGAATATAGTCTTACCCTTGCCCAGAGTATGAGAATATTTGTATCTGATGTAAATGCTCAGCAAAAGGCCCCCCGCTATTAAGGGTGCTTAATAATTAGATGGATAGATTGGCCCTTTCTTCAACATCAATCATCCTCCTCTGCAAATACCCAATGAAAGGACGCCGTGAACAAAATGGCAACTATTATTCTAAAGATGCAGGCTAACAGCAGGCTCAGCCATATGGACTTCCTCTCACTAAGGCCCTTCTGTCACCAGCTGTCACTCTAAACTGACCAGTATGCTGACATCAGTAATCAACCTTGGACATTAAGGAGCACCGACAGGGTAACATACCTGTAGGAGGGCATTCAGCTACCTGGTGGCAGGTTGACTACTTGGAACACCTCATATAATAAAGGGCTGTGCAACTTATTCTGTTGGAGCAGCCCCTTTTTATGGATTTGATTTTGCTTCTGCTTCTTGGCCTACCAGGCCTCTCTGCTAGCACTGTCATCTGTCAGGTTACTGAATATGTTACTCACTGTCTCACACTACATTGCTTCTGACCAAAGAATGTTCTCCCCTGGTAGAGAAGAAAAGCAATGAGCTGATGCCCATGCAATGCAGTCTCATCATGAATTCTATCACCCAGGAGCATCTGGCTTTACAGATGTGTGGAAGGGATTACTGGCGGCTCAATCACAGTGCCAGGTGGAAGACAAGACCTTCAAGGTTCTTTCTGAAAGTTGTGCACCAGGGTTCAGCATATGGTGCTCTTGCCTCCAGAGCTAGAACACATGATGAATCCCTCACCAAGGAAGAAAATGTGAGAGAAACAATTCTCATGAAGATACCTAATGACACAGTTATAAATGTTTTACTTCCTGTACCCATGATTTTGACTCTTTTAGGAGAGAGAGTGAAATTGGGAGCTGAGACCTACACCTAGATATTTTCCGCTATTCCTTTATCTGGGACAAATGTGGTTACCCCATTGTCTGGGACAACTGACTGAAGTACCAAGGAGAATTGGGCTGCTATTATACAATGGGGAGTAGGAAACGAACAGATGGAACTTAGGAAATCCCTGGGACAGTCACACCACTCTGATCGGCAATAAAGGGCGATGGGAGATGACAGCAACTCTGCTTGGGCAGGTCCACCAAGGGCTCAGGATGCAGATGCAGGTCATCCTAACCTGTCCAAGAGCCCTCCATTGGCTGCGGTGCTGGGAAATGATGAGGGAAAGTGGAACAGGTACTGGAAGAGAGAAGCATTACAGACTGGTGGAACACCAGCTCTTGTCCCATAAGTAGTTCAAGCTTTCATTCATTCATTCAACAAATATTTACTGAACGCCTCTCATATACCAAGCACTGTCTGGGACAAGGGGCAAAGTAATGAATAAAACAAAATTCCCTTTCTTCATGGAGTTTTTGCAGATAATAAACCACATAAATAAGTAAAATATATATTATGGTAGAAGGTGGTAGTTAAGGAGCACAGGGGAAAATAAAGCCAGAGAAGGGAAATCGGGTGTTGGAAAAGGAGGGGGTTATGATATTAAACGAAGTGGTCAGAGCAGACATCCCTGAGAAGGTGTCATTTGAATAAGGATATGAAGGAACAAGCCATGTGGCTATTTCCAAGTGGAAGGACCAGCCAGTGCACACAGCTTGTGGTGGGGATAAGCCAACCCTGCTGGAAGAATAGTGCAGAGGCAGGCTGGCTGGAGCAGATTGAGTGAGAGGGATAGGGTCACAGAAGCCAGATCACGGATAACCTGCAGGCATTTTGGGGAGTTTGGTTTCTAGTGGAGACTGCTGGAAGCCCCTGGGGGTTCGGGCAGGATGGTGTCTACTGATATGACATCCTTTTCACAGGTTAACTCTGTCTGCTGTGCTGAGAAGAGTGTATAGTGGACAAGGGGAGGGAGTAGACAGGCACACTAGGATGTCATGCAGCGATCCTGGCAGGAGCGGGTGGTGTCTGCATCAGGGTTATAACCGGGAAGGGGTGCCGAGTGGTTGGATTCTGGATGGAATTTGAAAGTAAAATCACTGAGACTTGCTGACAGATTTGATACAGCATAAGAAAGAGAGGATGTCAAGGGTGTCCCTGAGGTTTCTGGTCTAAGTCACAGAGATGGGAAGGTTGCACAGGTTTTAGGGGAAGACTGGGAGCCCACTTTGGACCTGAACCAATAGATATACAAGTGGAGGTAAGAGACGGGTGGGTAGATATAAATAATGCATGTGGTCAATAACAAATATGCCTTTTTCTATTTTGATTAGTTTCCCTCTTCTTTCCTCTTCCTTTTGCCTCACACGCAGTGAAGGCTGGGTGGGTGGTAGTTAAATTAGCCATGTACTTCGTAGACTGCCGAAGATCCAGACGGGCTCACGCAGAAGTGGAGGCGAAGTAAATATCAAGCAGAGATTCTGAATGTGGAATTGGAGGCATGAGTGATAGGAGTTTAATTTGCTCTTTTTTGGTAAAGAGGTGGGAGTATTTTCAGTTGTACAGGAATACTGAATTGTTCAGTGACGGTATTTCGAGAAATACATGTAAGGGAAGAAGTGTGGCTGTAGATAACGCATGGCAGTGGACAGTTTTTGGCTTTTCTGTACCCATCCCCCCTTCCTCCTGCTTCCTTCTGGGGTTACGGACCTCAGGTCTCCGGGGTAATGAGGATAATGATAGTGCCTGGGACCATATACCAGGTCTGCGACTTCCAGCTTTAGGCATTTCGCACCAGTCTCTCAACCTGCAACTGGAAAATGATTGTTGACACTTGGGTGAGACTCAGTCTGGAACCTATGGACCATGGTCCACGTGTGGAGCATTTGGCTGGGTTGCCTGATTTACCCATCATTTCCCCAACGCACAGAACTCTCAGCCCTGAATCCACTCTAATGGACTATGGTCTTGTCCTTTTGCCCTAATTCCTATAAGGCTTTTCCAGCCAATCAACATAGAATTAATTCTTGACTGCTGTTCTTTAATGGAATTCATTCACTTTCTTGGAAGCGTCCCAAAGTATCAGGGTGAATGAAGATGAGGCGTCAAAAGTCTATGCCAGAAAAGAGTCAGGCTGGGCAGACAAATATCCTGACACCTGAAACATCTAGACTCTCATGAAAGCAAAGTAAGCCCGAGCTGGGCATCAGAAGCCAAAGAATGACCAAAGGGCTCAGAGATCTGGGGAGAAGGAGTTAGCAGATGACCAGGACAGTGGGTTCATGGGAGGGTAATGAGAATACATGCCAGAGGCAGAAGCAGTTCCTGGCTGACCTTGTTGCTTTTTTCCACCCTGTCAGATGGATAACCTGGATCCATTTAGGAGGCATCGTAACACCTATTGTTTCCATCTGAGTGGCTCTCCTGAGTTTATGGTTTCCACAGTCCTCCAACAGTAAGGATCATGCTGCCAGAAGCTTCAGAAGCTGCAACTCCCTGCTCAGAGATTTTAAAACTGCACCAAGGCCACAATTAGCCGTGGTCTTTGCAACACAGAGCTTTGGGATGTTGGTACCCGCTGCTACGAGACCAGTTTCTCCCTGTCCCTGCGCTCTGCTGGCCTCAGCTCACTGCCACCCTCAATGTCCCCTCCCTCACCACCTTGGAAATGAACCATCGCTGTCAATTTCCTGTCCAGAGTGACTTTCGGAGACGTGCTGGGGAGCATTTTATTGATGTTGGGAAATTGGAAAGCATCTCAATTTCCCTTGCACCAAGATTTTACTATCTCCTTTGAAGTGAATTCTCAAATACACCAGACTCATCTCTGCTCAAATGGAAGTATGAAAATGCATGTAAAAATCAGAAAGAAGAGCTTTCTTTGGCGCCGTCTCCAGTTTTGTAGCCTCCATGTCCTTGTTTGCCTGTCTTGCATTTGTTAATGGAAAGACTGCCTCTGTACATCCACCATCAATGGTCAAACAGAGCACCAAAATCCCAGGGAAAAATTATTCTGAGATATTTAAAGTCTTATCTCTCTCATCAGTTTTAGCTATGTATCCTTCAGAGCCAGAAGTCATCCTCATAAAAGACTGCTGATTTTTTTATGAACATTTTTCTATATGTTCTATGATAACATGTATTACATTTATAATCAAATAAAACAATTTTAATCACATACCATAGGTCTCAGCTATGTGGAATGGGATAATAAAAATAAAATTATATTAGACTTGGAAGTGATATTTTAGGTCATCAAGAATCCTTCCATGGGAACTCCCTGGCGGTCCAGTGGTTAGGACTCCACACGTCCACAGCAGGGGGCCTGGGTTCGATCCCTGGTTGGGAAACTGAGATCCCGCAAGCCGCAAGGCACAGCCCCCCGACCCCAGAAAAAATAAATAAATAAAAAAATTTAAAAAGGAATCCTTCTGGAACAACAGTGATAGATGAGTCTCCTTTTGAGGGACACTCTAGTGGTTAGTGTCAGGAGAGTTCATTTGCCATTACTAGTTTTCTGGATCTAATTAGAAATGTCTCCATGACAGGGTCAGGCACAAAGAGGTTTCCCTGTGTTGGTTTTCCCTAAGCGCCACCGCCTGGTAGGCTGAGGGGCCCACAAGGAAGCCAAAGAACCCCAGGTCTGATCGAGCCAGAATGCTGCCCAGCAGCGTTGGCTTCAGTGTCTAGTGGCACATGTGACAAAAGAACCTTGATCTAGACCTCGGATGGGTGAGCCCTGAGCCCCGTGTACCTGTCAGTTATAGCTCCTTCTACACACCCAGCCTGCATCGCAGCAGCAGACTGGCCTCTGCTCGAATACTACTTTATTTGTTCAGTTACCCTGCCTCGTGCTCCAGGCTTTTTCTGGGCTTGGAGCCCTCCTTGGAATGCCAGCCTATCCATACCTACTTAGCTCTTGGAGTCTTTGCAGGGCTCAACCCTGGTCCATTCCTGGAAGCTTGCTGGATCTTGCAAGGATGGAGAGAGCTCACCTAATTTGTACCAACTCCACTCTTCTCACTGAAGCTGGAACAGATGCTGCTGGTACAGGCATCTGCTCAACCACACCTGAGCCTACGATCACCTTTAAACACTGTGTCTCAGCATCTGGGGCAGACCTCTGACACTGGCTCCATCTTGGTGACTTCTGCCTACAGCTTAGTGGTCAGTCTTGGCTGCTCCTCCTCCCCACTGACCCTGAGTGGCCATCTGTTCCCAGTGTGCCTCACACACATATGGAGCTTTTCAGATACATGCAGACAAAATTGGATCTGGCCTGGTCAGCCACTGCACAGTATTGACCCCAGGCCCTCTCATTCAATGTATCTCATGTTCCATGGATGTGCACGGAGGCAGCAGTCATTCAACGGCTGTGTGAAGGGCTGGCTCCTTTCTCAGCAATTCTAGACCTAATCTCTACCCAAGAAAAGATGCAGCCTTCACTGTGACTGGAACAGGAATTATTCACTCTCCAGCCGGGACATCAGAAAAACCCGCAACTGTTTGAGGCTTTTGACAGGGAAGGATAGCTCTTTCTAGCTCTTTTGCTGCTATCAAACTCCTGACTCAACCCACCTGCAGTCATTTCTTGACAAGCCAGCATTTCAGGACAAAACTTTTACCATTCCCCGTATGCAGGACATTCCATGAAATGGGATTCATGGAAATTCACAAGAAATGAAGCTATTCCTCAATTCAAGAACCAGAGTCCCTTGGCCCCCTAGTAAGTACCATCCAGCTTCAAGAAAAGTAATGAAAAGAAAGGCAGGGCAAAGCTTGGAAACCCTTTGTCACTGGGAGATCCTCTAAATAATGCCTTCTCTTTAGATGAGACAGTTTAGATGGCCAAACGTGAGGACATTCCGAGGAGAGATTGTGTTCATTCCCTAAAGGAAAACTACAATGAAAAGTAGTGGTGGAGTCCACATTTTTCACCATCCCCGCAGCAAGCATATTTTATTAGAAAGGAACTAAAACTTGGCTGTCGGCTGAGTTAGTATACAGGCTTGGAAGCTCCGATTCACCAAGGTGGGGCTGGTGAGCCAGCCCTGTGGGATCAAGAGACCAGCAGAATATATTTCAGAGAAGCAGGGGCCAGTAAACATCACCATCTCAGCTTCTTCTATGCCTACACACACATGCACCCACAATTAAAACAAGCCATTATCTAGTAAGTAAAATGCATTCAAAGTGAATGCTTTATATTACCATCATTTCTATCCTACCCAGTTTATCTGCCTCATCTTTGTGATAAATCTCAATCTTTATTTCTAATAGGTCCCCTGTAATCTAATTCACAGTGGTTTGATTTAATACTTAGTGAAAAGCCAGGTGAAATAATATGATGGAAAGCACCTACTCAGAACTCACCAGTGCTAAATATTGTCTCAAGCACAAAGATCCTAACTCCTAGGCCAGCGTTCTGCGCGTTCCATAATCTGACTCTGACCAAGGTTTCCAACCACATCTTCCAAAACTTGTATCTTACATTTTAAGGCGTCTGTTATTTTATTGGCCCAGGTGCTTCTTATTTTCTTCTAGGAAATATGCTTTGTATTTTATCCCTCCCACCATTGCTTCTCCCAAATGTTCCTTCCCAAGTCCAAATATGTGGTTTTAGAAGTGACATCCACATTCTTACAAATTCTGTGTTTTCACAAGATTCCCCTTCTCTGCCCACGGAAGTTGGTACAACCTGAACCGTGCACTTGCATGGGATTTTAGATCTTGAACCAGAGTCTGAGTCCTGGGAGTACGCTAATAGGAGAGCCCAGCACCGTGGTTCCCACCAAAAGGAGAAAGACAGTGAAAGTGACAAGCTGAGCGATTCAGCGGTGAGAGTCAGTGCTGGTGATTTCAAGCCACTTGTCCCCTTTGTCGCTGTGACCAGCTATACCTCTGCCCATCCCACAATTTTATAAGCCTTACTATAAATTTCCATTTTAACGTGCACTGTGGAACGTTGATTTTTCAGTCATTTGCAACCACGATAATTCCAATGAACACATGTGGTGTGTGCTTCTCCACCTATTTGCCTGCCTTAGTAGTTGCTGTTTCCTCTCTAAGAATTCATTCTCTCACCTCTAACTCACAGAGTCCTATCTTTCTTTCAAGACTGAGTTTAAATGCCAACGCCTTAATTGAAAATGGCAGCCCGTGTTCCCAGCTGAATGGTGATGCTCGCTTCTGCTCTATGGCACTCACTACTTCTTTATGGCGGCAATGTTCTCTCTTACAATAAAGCTCTATACATGCATGTGTCGGATCTTGCCTCTTATCCTCCATTAATTGTTAAGTATCCTAAGGGCAGAGATGGAAGTGATCATTGGTTTGTTCTTCTCCGTAAGATCCAGCAGTGGACTGTGATGGGAGAAGAAATATTCTTTTAGCTTTTTCTTGAACTGTATCTCCATCCGATTCCTCCAAGTCATGGGAGCAGAGTTTTGGAAGTAGTTAAGTTTCCCAATCGAGCAAATTCCATCTGACAACACTGTGTTCTAAGCATTCAGATTTAGGCTCCTGGAATAGACACTTTAACCATGGCAAGGCTGCTTGACATACAGCCCCTCTTTTAAATTCTTGCTCAAAGCAAGTATGCAAGCACATCACTTCTGCAGAGCAGCATCACCCATGGGGATGTCCCATCATCCTGAGCCGCTATGAGGTTATGGAATGACGTTGCTGGCGGGTCATCCAAATAGAACCCCTCGCTGAATCTGGGGCCGGGATCAGGAAACTAACAAGAACCCACAATCTATGGAAGTTGCTACCCTAAGAATCATCAAAATCATGCAGCCTGAAAGATCAACAGTCCCAATTAAAATTCAACATATCCTATGCTTTTACTCATGTTGTTACTCTTGGGATGGCACCCCTTCCAATCTTTCTTCCCTGACTATTGACATCTTTCTTATCTTTCAGGGTGTTTCTCAAAACTCAAGTCTCCCTCAAGCATCCCCTCTGTCCCCACCACTGGGGGCAGTTTCACCCTCTTCTGTTCCTCCTCGGTACCCTCCTCCCCGCCTCTCATAGCTCTTATTGGTTCAGAGCGTACATCTTTTTTTTCTTTATATTTGTACTGCCCCTGTCTGTCTTCCCGAACAATGTACTGGCTGAAGTTTGTTCTTTTGGTGTCCTATTTCCCAGCATGAAGCCTGGCACAGATTAGGTGCTCAGTCAATATTTATTGTAGGCATCATCCTGTAATTAGATGATGACAACAGGAAATATTTATCTTCTTGCATCTAGGTAGAACTGAACCTGATTAAGCAAGGCAGAGAGGAGTCTGGGCAACTCCTCTGGCATTCCAACGGAGGAAAAATTCATAACTTATCTCAGCAAACACTTCTAACACCGGTGGAGTTTGTTCAGTGATGATAAATATGTTTGTACTGTCACTTCGTCTTCATCTGCTGTTTGCTCCTCTTTGCTGGACTGCAAAATCCTGGAGCAGATAGAAACTATTGGCTTTCCTTACAACCTTCACTGTATCTGATGTGAGATAATGAGCAGAGTGGACAGGTGATAAATGATTAATTGATTGACTCAGTTAATAAATATTTCCTCAGCTTTCACTGACTGCCAAAGATATATGAACCAGGACGTTTCAGTCCAGTTGGAGATATTGTGTTTTATTACAGTTTGTTGTTTATGAATTTGAATCACAATGGAAACATCAATCAGGTCAATACGGGAACAAAGCAAGGGGTGATGAATTCTGCCCCAGGAAGTGCTTTCCAGAGGAAGGGATATTTGAGCTTCATTTTGCAAGTACGCTGGCCACCCAGAGGAGAAAAGACTTTAGGCTGATGGTCGTCTGTGAAAGTGTCACAATTTCATGCCTAAAAACAGCATGGCTGTGTTTGCCTGGCAAAACCAACCCAGATAATGCCTTACATGCTACTGAATGGGTCTCGACTCCGAATATAGCATGACGGAGTGGAGACAGCCAGCTACAAAGCATCAGATGCTGGGTTCCGGGTGAGCAGTACAACTGCAAGAAAGTCTCATCCCCTCTCTGAGCCTTAGTTTCCTCATCTGTAAAATAGATATGACAACCCTAATCAAATGAAAACTCAAGTATGAAACTCTGCGATAGTCCCTAGAGGAAGTTCTTTCTTTGCTCTGCTCTAGTGCAAATACTCTGCTGGTATTTAAGGTTTCTCATGATCCACTGCTGTAGTCTCCCTTTATTCCTCTCCTTCAAAGACCTCATTGCTTTCATGCTGAAAGATAAACAGCAGCCCCACTGCTCACCCAAGGAGCAGTAGACAGAGCAATGGTGTGCAAGAAGCAGTTAAAATATAAAATAATAGCAAGGGGCTGAAACTGCCCCTGACTGCCCATTGCTGCTCTCATTTTTACAGTCCATTAAAACCTACAATCACTGTAATGTTTATGCATTATTGGGGAGATAAATTGCATAATTTTCATTTTGCAATTTAAATGTAATTATGATCTTACTAATGACTAAAACCTGAATTTGCTAGACTATCAGTTTTTCTAACCCTTGCCAAAATTATAGGTAATTGCTTAAGGCTTACAATAATTATAAGTCCATCTCTTAAATAATTAATGTGCACTTTCATGGTACAAAACAGCTAGTAATCAAATGACCTCCCCTTACACTGCAAACCCATGCAATTAGTCCTATTGTGTAGGCCTGTGGAAATATACCCATTTGCAAGAGTCCCTTCAGTTGGCAAGCTGAAACAGAGTTGCTGTGTTTTATAGCGTCAAATAAGGGAGAATTCCCCTGTTGCCACAGGGCTAGAAAAAGAAAGCGATCCACGAAAAGGTAAGAAATTCAATATTAATCTACACAATATGTACTACTGTAGCTGGCGGGAGTTGGGCTGAGGAGGGGGAGAATAGTGTGGGATGCTGTCAGGGCTGGACTCGGAGAAATGGGGAATGATCTAGTTTTCACAAAGGAACCAAGCCTGGGGGTTTGGGGGGGTTATCACCTGTCTTTTGGTCCCTCTCTTTTTCTTTAGGGGGCACGCTAATTCCATCACATAAATAAGGTGAGGTTTTTTGCCTTGAGGAATAAACCCACTAATGTGTGTTTCAAGATAGGCAAACAGAAAATTAGAACCCGCTCTGATAAGTGTTAATGATTTTTCACAAAGTATTGGCAGATATGGGAGCTCTGAGCCAGGAACGCTGTTTCTCACTACAGTGAGTCCTCTAGATACGAACGAGTTCCATTCCAAGAGAGCGTTCGTAAGTCCAGCTTGTTCATAAGGCCAACAAAGTTACCCTAGGTACCCAACTAACATAATCGGCTATACAGTACTGCACTGTAATAGGTTTATAATACTTTTCACACAAATAATACATAAAAAACAAATACAACAAATAAAGAAAACATGTTTAATCTTACAGTACAGTACCTTGAAAAGTACAGTAGTACAGTACAACAGCTGGCACAGAGGGGCACGTTCACATATTTGAAAGTTTGCAACTTGATGGTTCATATGTAGGGGGGTTACTGTATTTATCATACGACTCACAAAGAACTTTTAAATGTTCCTGAGACTGGAGCGGGCCAGTAAGGAAAATTGCAGGGAACTATACACCCTCGTGCATACATGTCTTCCCCAGGGTTAGGGTTCTTGGTAAGTCGGAGCAATGGTGAGCATCTCTTAGTCACAATGCCAAATGTTCCTGATTTAGGAAATACTGGGAAACGAGTTCCCGGATCCACCGCCTTCTCGATATTCTGTATTGGCTATTTGCCTCTTCAGCTCTTTCTATCCTCATCACACTCCGCTTCACTCCCGTCTCCTCCAAACGCTACAGAGCGCCTGGACGTTTCCCTCTTCACACCAAATTTAAGCTTATTTGAAGAATGTTGTTTTTATTAATTTTTTGTGTCAGTGTGGCTGGGCCACGGACCCAGATATGTGGTCAAACATTATTCTGGATGTTTCTGTGAAGGTGTTTTTGGATGAGATTAACACTTTCACTGCCATGACAATTGCCCTCCAACCCAAACCACTAAAACTCCAGCCTATCTGGCCTTATAAAAGAATAACCCAGAACTTTGGGTCAGGAAGGGTCCATGTTTTTCACAAAGCCCATCTGTTCTGCTTTACTTTCTGCTCATCCGCCCTCTCATCTCTTACCAACAAGCTGGGTGGAGTCCAGTCCATGGAGGACACACAGTGTCGGGGCAGAAGTGACCTGGGTCATGGTGACCCATGACCTGTACGGGAAGGATACTCTTCCTGAACCATTGCTATTCGGATCCTCCCTGGAGGAATGAGATCAACCTTAAAAAGGGGCAGGGGGGCAACTGTCCAGTGAGGTGAGATTGCGGAGCCTGGCTGAAGTCTTCTCTTCCACCTTTATGACAAAAGAGTTTTAAAGACTTTTTTGATGGGGACCATTTTTTAAAAGTCTTTACTGAATTTGTTACAATATTGCTTCCACTTATGTTTTGGTTTTTTGGCTGTAAGGCATGTGGGATCTTAGCTCCCCAACCAGGGATCGAACCTGCACCCCCTGCACTGGAAGGTGAAGTTTTAACCACTGGACCACCAGGGAAGTCCCCCAAAGAGTTCCCTGGTTTTACTAGAGTAAAGCTAGTTATTAAGGGACACCCCTTCTACATGCCAGCGTCGGGGAAAGGCATCTATGAAGACACGTCTACCCTTTCCACTTTTTAGAATGTTCTGTCTTTCGATGTGTGATATAAGTAGTGTCACGTGTGCTGGGGCAGGTGGTAGTGGGGGTATTAGTCCCCCTTCCTTTGGATTTCTGTTTGAATTTGTTTTTTGTTTTTGTTTTTATGTCCTTGTCCTTGTACTTATCTGATCCAGGAGTAGAGCATGACAAGAGAGGGCAGCTGGGAAGGAGGGATAGTCCTCTCCGTTTCTCATTATCCCCGCAGCGCATCCTCCAATGACAAGGAAGGCATCTGTGCAGAAAGCAAAAGCTGGTCTAGAGCAGGCAGAGTCCATCCGTACGAGTCCCCTTTTCAGGCACTGGAATTTTGACTGTGGCCTGACATTTCAGAGGACCCTATGCATAGCTTACATTTAAAAAGTAAGACCAGAAAATCTCCTTCTTGGGATGCCTAAGCGGAGAGGCAATTATTCCATCTGGAAGCAAAGAAAGTGAAATCTAGGATCCTGGATACGTGACAGACTATGGGCACCCATATGCGGGGATTCCACACCCCTGTGTCCCCTTCCTCACTTGGTGAATGTATAGGGTTCTTGATGGGATGCAGTGTGATATAGGAGACCCTATCGCTTCTGCAGAAAGAAAAAAAAAAAATCACTGCTATTCAGGGAGTTAAGAGATTAAATTCCAATGTAAGTCCTCCACTCAGTGCTGTGTCCTCCTAGGAAAGTCATTTTCTCTCTCTGGCTTCACTTTTGTTAAATTAGGAGTTAAATTCTCCAGGCCTGGCAGATTTTGATTCTAAGATCTGGCTCTGCACACCAGGACCTCGCGTAAATGGTGAGAGATTTATGTTTCTTAACTATAATCAGCAGCTTAGTAAAAAAAAAAAAAAAAAAACCCGCAGCTTTTGCAGCAGGGAGATGTTATACCTCCGCGCTCTGCCATGGGTGGGATGTTGGCATGGAGGATTGCCTGACATCTGCGGTTTCCGGAAAAGCCATCCAATACCATCTCAAAATCCCCCAAAGCACCTCTGGCTGCATCCCCGACCTCTTCTGCCCAAATAGCAGCGCCGCTGCCAGTTGTTCTCAAACGAACGCTTGATAGATTCCATCTCTTCGGACAACAGGGCTCTGCACTGGCCCCACTGAAGTTTAGGAATCTGTGGGAAGAAACCTTACCTGTGCTGTCAGCTTCACACCCCATCACCCTTGAGCAAAGGGCCTGACTCAAAGGACAGCACAGACTCTGTTGCCAAGTATGGCAGGAAATTGTCCTCCAAGGCACGAATTTCTCATCACTTGGCATGTCACTCTGCAGTGGTACTCAACCCCCTTGAATCCACGATGTGATGGCATATCAAGACCCAAGGAGCACCTCCCTCTCAACTTAGAGGGGTGAAAATCACATCCCTGGTGGCTCCAGCCCCACCCAAACTCATACCAAAGACTTGAAAACCACTACCTTGGCAGACGTCATCTTTGAGCCAACAGGAACCTGGCTGAGAGCAGGCGGGTGGAATGTGGAGGCAGATGGTGGACCCCCAGCTGCAGGAGGCCTTTCGTGTGCTCACTGCATTCTTACGCCCCAATTTCTTCCCTGGATGATTACTCCATTTTCTCACAACCAGAGTGTCACTCAACTGTGGGCAAAGCTACAGAATTTTATATGATGGAGAGCAAGTATGACAAAGAACAGCAACCTTTGGAATCCAATGCATTTGGTTCAATTCCAGCTACAATATTCTGAGCTCTAAGGTGTTGGGCAAGTTACTAGGTATTTCTTGGTCTCGGTTTCTCAGTATGAGAGATTGGGATGATAATTTTCTGGAGCAGTTGTTATAAGCATCAGTAATGGTTCTTAAAAGGTGCACACAGTAGGTACTTAATGCATGAGAGGTGTAATAATCATTATGTCTAAGTCCAGGCATTTCGGGGACTATTTTTTAAGTCCTACCGCTTACCCATCAAACAGGGCTTTCATGCCCCCTTGCGGTACCTGTCATGGTTTTAACCATTGCCTTCCATGTACTGTTTTTTCTTCTCTAACCAACACTTCAGTTGATTTAGTCCGGTTGCATCTCAACTCCAGGTTCACCTTCAGACACTACCTGTGAACTCTCCCCTGACCCTACTCTGGAACCTGCAGGCCAGATGCTCTCACCCACCCAGGCTTGGGTCCCAGACCCTAGTCCATGGAGAAGCAGGTACCCAGTCTGGGTCCGTCCTTCTGGTAGGGTTCGTAGTGGTTCCCCACTGGGATGAGCCCAGACCTGAACTTCAATGCTCTGCTTGGATCCAGACGTCACACCTCTTACCAGGCCTTCTCCCCAGGAGGCCTGAGCCTATTGCCTGTATGCCCAGCCATGTCTACTGGCCTGAACCAGAAACCACCTCTTGACTGACATCACCCCAAGTACATGCAAGGTCAGAAGGACTCTGTCTCAAGGGCCTACAGCAGAACTGATATCACTATGAACACTGTTTGCTGCAAGCCTGAGCTGACCCCAGCTCTTCAAACGTTTATGTGGACGGGTTGGTCCCCCAGATTTGGCCGGATCTTTCTCCCTCCTTTTCAAACCCAGAGTGCTGACGTTGTATTCACTACTTGCAAGCCCAGCAGAAATATGGCATCCCTAGGCTGTGTCACTTTCCCCGCATAGCAGCCCAAGAGGGAGCCATGATTCCTTACCAAGGGGAGACCAATTTTAAACCTCCATCGGGTGCAGCGTGAAGGATCACCTCTATTTTATCAAACAAGACATAGTGGACCAATTGAGGCACTCTCATAGAATGATCACTGCTCTTTATGTAAAGGGATAAAGCTATTTTCATGCGTATGGCTGGAAAACGTCTCTTCCGTTCCCTCTTCCGTTCTCTGGGTCTGTTACAAAAGTTGTACTCCAAGTCACAATATTGGCCGGGAAATCCTTGAGTGAGTCTTCAAGAATAAGGAAACGATTCTAGGGACATTGAACTCCAGAGTCTCTGCAAGCGAGCCAATCACTTTAAACAGTATCTTTGGTTAACAAAAGTAAGGGAATAGCGTCTCCTTCCCGTGGCTGGAGTACAGGGAAAATGCAAACCCTTTTTACTCCCCATTGAAGGTAATGGGATACTAGTGATAATTTAGGGAATATCTTTTTAAAAGAAATGGATTTCTTTCATTGAAGAAATGGTCTTTTTCCAGCCACATTTGGTTCTTTCTCTACTGTAGCCCACTGCCCCAGGCTAGCAGACCTTTTTGCTAGCCTCCTTCTTTGGATCACTGTAGTGACCTCGATGGAGTCAAGCCTCTGCAGCTTCAGTTTCCCTCTCAGATGGATCAAAAAGCAGCCCTCCTTCCACTGTGTCCTCATGGGCCTATGATGGTCACCATGGTGGGCTCCCCAGGGACGTTGGCTGGCAAGAGCCGGTGTAGAGTCTCCCAGAGCTGCTAGAAAATCAAGCTGTGACGTCAAGAGAACTTACAGTTATGGAACCTATACTGAGTTCCGTTCTGATTCTGCTGCCGTACCCAACCCATTTCCAGAGCACCTCTCCCCTTCTCCCTCTTCCCTTCCTCTGCACCGGAGCTCCCCTATTTCCTGCCTACGGCCCTGTAGATAGAGTTCTTCATCCAGCGAAATCAAGCCTTCCTTCGAGGATGTGCGACGATGGTTAGATTGGCTTGGATTTGCAAGCCAAGCCATTGAGTCCCATTTCTGAACACGGCCGACAAGACTTTATGTCTTTCAAAGGCAAAACACAGCAACTTCCAGCCCACTTTGCATTCCCACACTAAGGAGAAGAATGGGGGAAATGGAGGATCAGTTATGGAATTCCCTCTTCACTGTGCTCCCTGCTGTGTGGCACGTGCTGTGTACCGAGGGTCGGGGTAGGGTGTCATTAACACGTGCTGAGTGTCCATCATGCAGCCAAGCACCTCCTGGAGCATCCTCTTTAGTAGCAAAGAAAGTCATTTTTTTCAGAGTTGGGTTTTCAGGGTAGTGTTAGACGAAAAAAAAAAAAAAAAAAGTTAGCAGAAGGGCCTGTTGTTGGCAAGATAGGGGGAGAGCTGTGACAGCAGATCTGCAGACCTCACTCAACTTCATCCAGGACAAGGGTGTCAACATTCGATTGCATCTGATTAAACTTAACTCTACATTCCATTTCGAAATTGTGACATTTAAAATTTTACACCAATGTAAAACATTTTCATTTTGTCATAAAAAAAGTGTCAGTCTTTACAAGAAATAGAAACATCCCCTCCACTGCCAACACCCCGTCAAAAGAGCTCTGTCACTGTCCCTTTAATTAGACGCTCATTAATAAATCTATCTTGTTCTCAAATCCCCACGCACTTGGTGAAGTGGTTCATTAGCACAGGAAGAGGCGATTTAGATTTCCTCTGATAACAGCATCTGTCACTAAGCAAATGAAGGCAGGATGTGCAAATGTATCTTAAGCCGGACATGCTCCTGTCGGGTGGGTTGAGGGGGAGGCTCATGGCAGGAAAGACTATCCTTAAAAGTACGGCCTCGGGGGCTTCCCTGGTGGCGCAGTGGTTGAGAGTCCGCCTGCCGATGCAAGGGATACGGGTTCATGCCCCGGTCCGGGAGGATCCCACATGCCGCGGAGCGGCTGGGCCCGTGAGCCGCGTCCGGAGCCTGTGCTCCGCACCGGGAGAGGCCACGACAGTGAGAGGCCCGCTTACCGCAAAAACAAACAAACAATAAAACTACAGTCTCGCATCCCCAGTGTACGCGGCCACCAAGTATGTTGCTTTACTTTCCCTGTGAAGACATTTTTATTGATTAGAACATCCATGTGGATACAGGGCCTGTCAAATCTTGTCACTATTCCTAAAAGCAATAGAGAGTCATGAACAATGGACTCTCTGAAATCCATGCATTTGTTTATTTATACAATTAATATTGATGGAGCTCCTGTTCCAGACCTTGGGGAGGCAGAAGAAGAAGAAAGACACAGGGAAGGCATTCTGCATTCTGTGTCCCTCAACATGAAGGCAGCTGGGACCATATATACATGCCCACCTGTGAATGCCACCACAGCCAACCCACCATACATTCATTCATTCATTCACTCATTCCCTGACTCATTGAGCAAGTGCCAGGAGCCAGGACCACTGTGGATGCTAGAGGTACAGCCGTGAACAAACCAATGTCCCGGGCCTCAGGTAACTTACATTCTAGGGGATGGGGGAGACCAGCTACACACTGTAAGTTAGCAAAGACAAGAAAGCTGGGTAATGAGATAGAGAGAGAGGTGTGGAGCTCTGCAGGTGCTGATATCTTGAGGGTGATCAGGAAAGGTCTGAGAAAGTCACCTTTGAGCAGAGGCCATAATCAGCTGGAGGACTGAACCACAAGATCTGAGAGCCATGGAAAGATCTGCAGAAAGATTCTAATATCTTGAGGGAAGAAGCAGAGCAAAGGCAGTCTGGCTTTAGGGACTGTGCTTTAACCACCAACCCCTCCAGACCCTCCTGCCCTTGCCATTTGCGAGTATGAACTTTGAGGGCATTAAGCTAAGTGAAATGAGTCAGACGGAGAAAGACAAATACCATATGATCTCACTTACGTGTGGAATCGAAAAGAAAAAAAAAAAAAAAACCTCACAGATACAGAATTAGTCATGAGTGGCAACAGATTGGTGGTTGTCAGAGGTGGGAGCTGGCAGGTGGGCCCAATGGATAAAGGAGATCAAAAGGTACAAAATTCCAATTATAACATAAGTAAATCATGGGGACGTAATGTACAGCATGGTGACTACAGTTAATAATACTGTATTTTATATTTGAAAGTTGTTAAGAGAATAAATCTTAAAAGATCTTAAAAGTCCTCATCACAAGAAAAAAAATGTGTAACCACGTAGGGTGATGGGTGTTAACTAGATTACTGTGCTGCTTATTTCACAATATTTACGAATATCGAATCATTAGCTGTACACCTGAACCTAATACAATGTTGTCTGTCAACTACACCTCGGTGAAAAATATAAGTGATGCCAACTGACAACATGGCAGCGTTAATCCCATGACCCCCCCCCCCCCCCCGGGCAGCTTCCAGGAAAGCAAAGTCTTTGGGTTCTGAGGGGGGTGTGATTGCAAAGCTGAAGCTTAAAGAACCCACCGGGAGCCACGCTGAGGTTGGAGGAGAACCAGGAGCGCGTGGTAACCTAGAATTTCCCCTGAAGACAGTCCTTCCAGACAGAAGGGGTGAGTAATTGTGCCATATGGCTGCTGAATCCTGAGTCAAGTGAGCAAAGAGAAGTGACCGTCGGATCTGGCAGAAGGAAGATGGTTGCTGACTTTGGCAAGAGTGCTTCCATGGGTGGTGAAGACAAATACCTGATCACTGTGAGTCGAAGAGAGACCATGAGATTAAGGAAGAGGAGTTGGGCTCTAAAAGGGAGCAGAAACCTGGGCCAGTAGCTGAAGGAGAAGGCAGGGCCCGGGGAGGGCATTTTTAAAAGGATGTGAGCTTTGGCAATACCTTCATAAGCGGACGGAAATGGCTCTGGAAAGAGGGAGAAAACCAGTGCTGAAGAGAACATGATAATCGCAGGAAGGGCATGTGTTTGAGGGGTGACATCAGTCTTACATCAGAGCCAGACCATGTCGCCCACTCTGTAAGGAGGGAAGGCAGAGAATGTGTGAAAACTGCAGCCGGGCGAGTAATTCGGGTCACTCTCCCACTTCTTCCATTTTCTCAGTGAACTATGACGTCAGACAAGCCTGAGGAGGAGGGAGTGAGAGCTTGGAGGATGTGGGCGAATCCACCCTGGAGACGTAATGGGACACCTGGGCAGCGCTGAGGTTCCACCTGAGAACTGTAGTCATGAATTTAAAGGGGGAGCTGTCAGCTCGGTAGGGTGATCTTCTGTGGCCGTGTTCAGCGCTGGGCAGAGGGGGAGAGGTTGAAATCTGAGTTGGAGGAAGTCAGGATGGTGGGAAGGAGGCGTGGGGCATAAGGATGAGCGCAAGGGAGGGATGATAAGGATGGAGTGTGGAATCCAAGCTGGACCAGGTAGGGAGTGAACACACAAGAGGTGGGACAGAAAAGTGGCAATGTCAATGAACTGGAGGACCCGATGGCATCAAAATAGGGGTATGAGAGAAAGTGAGCAGGAAACACGGTAATGGTTGCCTTGGCGTTGGTTATCCTCTGCAGGTGGAAGTCTTCTTGTATCTTGTTGGTGCCCCTGAGACCAGTCATTATCTTGTCCATGTACTAGGGCTTGCTGAGGATAAGGGTTGGGAGCAGGACAAATGGAGTCCTAGGAAGTCACTGGCTAATGCAGGAAACCCTAAAGAGTCAACTTTGATTGACCTCCGCTAAGAATGTGTTATAGAAATCAAAATAAGTTGAACCAGGAATTATGACATAAATCTGAGGGCAAGAACCTGGTACCAAATGGGAATCAAAAGTGCATCCAGAGCAGAGCATGTGAAGCTGGAAGTGAGTAGAAATCAGAGGGTATAGAAGGAGCATGTGGTGTGGACATGTCCATGTGTAGACATGTCAATGCACAAAGGCCCAGGTGGTCCTCTGAATTCCCTAGTGTCCCAGCCATTTCCATACTTAGGTGTCTCTGCACTTGGGTCTCAAAGGCACACAGTGTGTCCTTTAACAGCAGTAAGGTGTCACGGTCCCATGGGTGGTGAACAATACGGTGGAGCAGAGGATGGTGGGGCAACCCAGGTCAGTGACCACTGGGCAGGGCTACACTGGGCTGTGTGGCTGGTAGGATAGTGGCCATTTCTGAGGATTCAAGTGAGAAACAGACTACATGCTCCACTTCTCCCAACTCAGTATTTACAGGGCAATGAGACAGTCAAGGTGATGAAGCAAAGTAAGGGCAATTAGGAACACTGGGCTCTAGACCCAGCTCTGCCACAAAGTAATTAACTAATTCAATAATAATTTAACTTTGGGAGAGCCAATAACTGCCAAACAATGTTGGGAGACGTTATGATCTAGAACGGTGTATTATGTTTCAAACATTAGTGTGCAAAAGAATTACCTGGCAAGCTTCTTAAAGTACAGGTTCCTGGGCCTGGTGACTCTGATTCCGTGTGTCAGGAACAGTGCCCATGTATTGCATTCCCAAACAGCTCCCAGGGGATGCAGATGCTGCTAAACCCTGGATCACACTCTGAGTAACACTGGTAAAGGAGAAAATGACAAGGAAAAAGAGAAGAGGAATCAGGAACATAGGTGGCCAAAGGACACACCGAGGAGAGAGAGAGGCTGACGATAATTTTCAGGGCCTTCACCATTGGTGAAGTTGTTCTTTGTGGGACAGCAGCCAACCTTTCAGAACTCAAGGTAAGGCTGGATCGTGAAGGCCTGCTCTACCATGGTGATTAATTTGGACTGCTTCCTTCAGGCAATAATTTTTTTTAAATAAATTTATTTATTTATTATTTATTTTTGGCTGCGTTGGGTCTTCGTTGTGGTGCATGGGCTTCTCATTGGGGTGGCTTCTCTTGTTGCGGAGCGCGGGCTCAGGAGTTGTGGTTCACGGGCTCTAGGCGCACGGCCTTCAGCAGTTGTGGTGCACGGGCTTAGTTGCTCCACGGCACGTGGGATCTTCCCGGACCAGGGTTCAAACCCGTGTCCCCTGCATTGGCAGGCGGATTCTTAACTACTGAGCCACCGGGGGAGTCTCAGGCAATAATTTTTGAGAGTGGAAGTGATGACAATGAGAATAATGCCGCAGGAATGTTATTTTGGCAGCAAATTGCAGGCAAGACTGGAGTCATCACAAGGGAGACTAGAAGGAAGGTTATTACTCAGCAAGAAATGGGAGGATTATAAAAAGATGAGGAGCAGAGAGAGGGCAGGGGAAACAGGAGAGTAAGGCTGAACCTGGGAAATGACAGAAAAAAAAAAAAAAAAAAAAGATCAATAGGGCTGAATGACAAATTACCTAAATTACCTGCAAAGAAACAAGTGATGGAGGATGATTCAGGATTTTTGACCTTCTGATCTTTTATCTTTGGGACAGTTTTAGAGAAAAATCACCAGGAATATATCTTCTATGTGGATGTGGAATCAGAGACAAGAATTAAGAAGTGAATTTGCAAAGAACACCTGGTTTACCAAATAAGAAACATAACAGTTCTTTAAAGTAAAACCCCACAAAATTACTAATCTTACAGTTAGTCCATTCATGATGGAAAAGCGTTTTTGGACATGATTTTCGTATTCACAAGCATGTCATATCCTTAGACATCTGAAATGTGAAAGTCCGAGGTAAGCTTGTTTTGTTGTGAGTCTGGAACATACAGGAAGGGTGCAAGGGTAACCTTGTTATTTTTGGTTCTCTTGGGTTCTAGTTTGGTGTTTGATTGCTTTGGCTTTGTTTTCTGATGTGGGTACTTGAGGCGCATGATGATAACTCCTACCGGTACAGGAAGTGTCTGCTTTGTTTGCTCCTTTCCTACATTCTTGTTCTGAAAAAAGAGACGGTGAAGCAGAGTAGGAAGCGCTCTGAGCCGGGGGTCCGGAGACCTCGGACTTTCA